>JAOXYD010000005.1:10022152-10040443 GCA_028565735.1 Pinacopodium congolense | reverse complement strand
TTTAAATAGTTATAATATATTAAGAATTAATAATATCATAACATATATGAATTCAAGATATAATTTTAATATTTTAAATATTTAATATGTATACATTAATAAAAATATTCTATTTTAAAATTAAAATTAATTGATTTAATATATTTTTAAAATTAGAATTATTTTTAAATATTTATCACGCATCAGATCCTGATGTAAGCTTTTATACATAGAGATCAGCATTCCCCATAACCCTAGTTGGGTTTGGCCCGTAAAAGAGACCTAATTGAGCAAATTCCCAAACAGAACACGAGAGGAACTGGAACGGGATGCGGTATTTCTCTAACCTTCTCAGGTCATTTCGACCTTTCTCTGCTTCGTCACTTCATCGCGGTTATGGTCTCAGCTCCATTTCTTCTTCAGGCAATATCTCCATCTCTCCCCTACCCTTTTTCCTTAATGGTATATTAAGTTTATTCTCTGGGTTTTTCTGATACTTCATCGATTAGATCAACTTTAAGGAGAATGACACCCTGTTTAGATTTTAAGAGTAGATGACAGGAAAATGAAGAGAAAGATTAATCCTAAGTCGTTTTAGTTGGATGATAACTTACTTATGCAAAAACTAAGCGTTTCTCTGAATTAGAAGCGAAAATGGATTCCCTCTTGTGGCTGTTCTTTGTGTAATTTTTGCCAAATTGAGTCCCGTGTAGTTGATTGACTGCTAAATTTCAAGTATTGAGAAGCCATGATTTTGTTAGTTTGGTAGTGAGCTAAATTCTGAATTTCATCACCTGAAGTAGGGCTGACTTGCTGAATTGAAATGAAGGGGGGATAAGCGGGGTTCATGGTTAGTGATTGCACTCTTTATTTTCATTTTTTTCTGTGTTTGTTTCTTTATAGACATGTACATATTTGAAGTTCTTATGCTACATTTATTTACCCATGTCTTCGATCCCTCTGCATTTGACCCCTGTATAAGCTTTTCTGATTTTCTTCATATCTTACAGGGAAGTTGTTCAATTCTGCTGTTTGTTTAGACAACCATAAAGGTGGTAGCTGCTCTCATGCTGATGTTGCATCATGTGAAACTGAAAAGCACGTATCACAACATTCAAGAAACTTGATGATGAAATTCGATTTTCCCACTTCAAAGGATAGTGTGCACTCCCCTTATGTGCTGGGTTTTCGAAGTTTCATCCATTCTGCTAGTAGGGCAAATTTTAATACGGAGACATATCCGAAGCCCATGGATACTGTGAGAGAGGTAGTAGAGGAAGGGGGTTCCCAAAACACTGATAATACTGCTGACCAGAATGCTGATGTAGTACACATAAATCTAATGCGGAATAATACATTTGTTACAGTGACAGATTGCAAAGGAAATAGAAAATACTCTGGTTCATCTGGACACGTACCAGAATTGAGGGGAGGCCCCAAAATGTCACGTTATACAGCTGAAGCAACTGCAGAACATGTTGGACGTGAGGCAAGGAAGTTGGGGTTGAAATCCATTGTGGTGAAGGTGAAAGGATTTACTTACTTTAAGAAGAAAAGACAAGCAATCATGAGTTTCAAAGAGGGTTTTACTGACTCCCGAAGTGATTGGAATCCTATAGTAGCCATTGAAGATACAACTCGACGACCACATAATGGATGTCGACTCCCGAAGAAACGACGTATATAGACTTCAGCTTGGCTTGTTATATTAACATTCAGATGGAACATTTGGCCCAGAGGTGGTGAAGAGTTCATACATGGAAGTGGCAGAGAATAATAAGCAGATGGTTTTAAGCAATGGTGATCCTTGACAAAATAGGGATGCTAGGGGCTAGCATCTTGAATAGGGATTATTTGTTTCCAGTCATTACAATACTCGTTTCAGGTTAATTAGTGTTGTTACTGTTAGAACTTCAAAGCATTTTGAAAACTATTAATTGGTTTTCTGCCTTTTTTTTTCGGTCCATCTTATTTTGCTAATTATTGCTCTCGACTAATACTATGGAGTGTAGTGATGCCCCCACGTGACTGGCTCATGATTCTGTGAACAAAGGAGTCGATAATACAATGTTCACTTGACGCTATGTTATTTTCTTTGCTTAACATAATCAAACTGAAATTTTCAGTTAGGAGTGGAGTTGATTTATTCTGGGTTGGTGATTAACTAAATGCCCCCTCGTTCTTTCAACTGGAGGACACGAGTGAAGTAAGGCCCTTAACTACAAGTGTAAACGCAGGTGAGGGTGGCACCAGGAGCAGATACAATTCATGCAAACACTGTTAAATGTTAAATTGATTGGTGCGGCAATAGCCAAACTAACAACAGAATAAATATGAAAGAATATCAATAGAAGCCTGTACTGAAGGTATATTCCTACAATAAGTGGTGAATTCATGGACCCCCTTACCATTACATGATAAAAAAGATTTGACTTGATCGGTATGTCCTAAGCATAACATAATCCATTCTTGCTCAAACAGCTGTGGACGAAGTATGAACATTGGGATTTCATTTCATTAATTTGTTTGATCCAACTTAAAAAAAGAAATGATGAAATCCATACGCTGTGGGTTCTAAACTATAAATATGCAGGAACTGTTTATGATATGGTAAACGACATTCGGGAGAACATTTCAATAAGCAAAATTTAAGCAATACCAAGCAAGTAGACTGTACAAATAAACTTATACAGACGTCCATCATCAAAGGTCTGTAGAAAGGAAACTTTTAGCTGTTAAAAGTAGATAAAAAGGGTTTTAAGAAATACACATGCATAAATCAATTCAGGAATCAGTAAGGAAAAAGGGAATGTATAGCATTAAAAGAAAGGAAAAAACAAACTAAACAGTCTTATAGCAAAATTCAATTTTAAACATACACCAATTAATGATATGCATGTTTCTATCAGTACATATGTTAATCAAAAAAATTAAAAAATTACAATCACATATAATGGATAAAACATCATCTTTCATTTTATATGCATAATTTAAGAATAATTATAACCTATGATTGTTCATGTATTCTATAGGTTAAAGAATTCTCAAATTTACACTCTTCCAATCTTGCTTCTCTTTGTATAAAGGATAAAAGTCATCTCTTTTACTTGAAATCATAAGCCTTATACCAAAAGTTCAAACAAAAGAACTTCCAAACTCAACTTTAAAAGTCATGTTTGTTAAATAATTCTATCATGGGTGGATTAGTAATTGACATCATCTCCCACTCACATATGATAGGATTATTAGATTGGAATTTTGCATGTTTTTATACTCATTCAATAATCCGTACGACCAATATACAGTGAGAGCTCATTACCATATATCTACTAGAAATATATGACATCTCGATTAACGAAATGATCCTTGAGTAGTGCTATACTTTAGATCATATCTCGCATTTTGACTCTCTTTTGATCTCATTTATTCTTTAGTATTATTGTTGTATTCAATTCTCTACTTAAAAAACAGTGTACCTCTTTTAATACATTTTCATGTGAGTCATCAATAAAAAATGACCTTCCTCTATTCTAATTCTGTTTTAAATTTAATTTAATTTGCTTTCTTATAATTATTCCATGGATCGCATCTTACATGATCTTTTGATAATAATCTAAAGTAACAAATATTAAACTCAATTATCAAGAATTATACAAGAGTTATGAGGGTAAAAGATGAGGTTCCGTATAACCTTAAGGGTATTGCACAATATAAGTTAAGATTTTAATACTTGGATTAATCCCTTTATTGTCATGACAACACATATGGTATGAGTCATTTGCTACGATATTAATTTATTTTCGTTCATCATATAAATTTTTCTTCCATATAATACCGTATAAATGATAGTTCAAACATACATAATGTTTAACTTCAATTCACTTATATACTCTTATTTTTCACCTTTTAGAAGTCACATCTAACTACTTAAAATAGATATAGTGATCATTTATTCACTTTTAACCAATTTCTTTTATCCTTTTTTTAGGACGACATTTATAGTTTAAGTTACGCTCTTAATTATCACCTAGATAATACATTTTAAACCTGCCTCATCTATAGTATTTTCAAATACTACAGACGATTGCCTGTATGAGAGAGTTAATCTTTTACCTGTCTAATATATACTTTTAACTTACGCAAAATAAATTTACATAAAGTATACATAGTTCTCAATGTAATGACACAGTCATTTAAGGTCAATATTCATTTGATATCTAAATATGACAATACAATGAGTGAGTATACATGAAGAAATGTTGATTAATGACATTTCAATATCTATGTGAACTTAGTGACGTCGCATGTCTAATATATATCTAAAGAAATTGAATTTATCATTGGGTTTATTGCCATATCTATTTTAGATATACATTTTAAGCTCATGTTCACTTCTCCTCATGCAATTATGTCTTTCATATAATTATAATTAATATCGATATTCTTAGTTTTACTATGATGTTTGGGATCTACAGTGTAAGCAATCAACACTTGAGTATCACAATTGATTGTCACGGGATTGCTATTGCTTTCAGTAATTCCCCAAATTAAATAAGAATTTTCTAAGCCATATTACTTCTCGTGCTACAGTTGAGAATACTTTAACTTTAGCTTACATTGTGGACAATGTAATGTAAAATTATTTCTTTCTTTTATGTGACATTTCATTATTGTTAAGTAAGAAAACAAAACACAATCTACATCCATATAACCTTATATACATGATTTTTGTCTTACTACAACAATAATTATTCAACATTACTTTTTAGATACCTCGTTCTGATCTTTATTATTTTTAAATATAATTATAACTCCTTTCTTGTGGCATTGGTAGGTAAATTTTCTTATTATAGCCTTTATCCTTAGCAACAGGATTGTTAATTGGTTTGCAATTTTACATACAAAATCATTAATTTCTAATATATATATATATATATATATATCATTATATAAAGAGATGATAATCTTTATGAACGATCTCTTTAAGTCCTAATTCTAAGAATGTATGCAACATCTTTCATATTCGTCATCTTAAATTCAAATAACAACTAATCTTTGATTTACTTAGGAAATGCATAATCATCATAAGCCATCAAAATTTCATCCACATATAAAGATAAAGTCACAGTTTTATCTTTGTATCTTTTAGTAGATATAAAATAGTCCTCATCGATCACATTAAAATTATACAAAATGACTATGTTATGAAATGAATATACCATTACTTTAAAGATTCTTCGACCATAAACCGATTTCAATATTTGTCATATTTTTCTATTCTTAACCTATCTCAGCGAAGCCTACAAGTTTTTCTTTATAGGTTTCTTCTTTTAATTATTCATATAGAAAAATAATCTTTACATCCATTTGATGTATTTTAAGATCTATATTGGAAATTATAGCCAAAATGAGAAGAATTGAAGAAAACATCCTACCGTGTACTTCTTTATGTCCAAAGCATGCCTTGTATCTTTTGATATTGTCACCAATCTTTCATTTTATTTTGAGAACCTACTTATTCTCAATAGTTTTTTCCTTTTAGAGAGATCAACCAAGTTTCATACTTGATTAGTGCTTAACGAGACCATCTCTTCTTTGATTGCTTACATTTATTTTTCTTTATCTGGGCTCATGTTCTTCTTGTGAAACAATCATGTAATTTTTCCTTTACCTTTCAAAATTATATTGAAAATTGTGCCATAATTACTTTTAAAAAACAAATTCATCAACGTCTAAATTACTACCACTCAAATCAGACACTTTAGGTAAACTGTTGTCTAAGGAAACATGAATTAATCTCGAATCAACTCATCATTTCCTTCATTTTCCTACTTGGATATAGTCCTCTTTGCTTAATTCTTCATAACAGAATTATGTTGGTCAAATGTCTTATATTACGATAGGTATTTAGCTATCTCGCCCTGCATTGGAACATATTCCTTATAAATATGATATCTCATTATTCATATTCAATTATTCATCTATTTTCTTGTTCACTTAAGAATATATATACTCTTTTTGAGTATTCTGAGTATCTAATAATGATACTTGTCTTCTCTTTAGGATCTATTTTCCTATATTTATGAGAGAAATTTTGAACATAGACAATATAACCGGAAGATCTCAGGTTATCTCATCAGGATTTCTATTTATCCATAACTTATATAAGATATTTATAACTGAGTTCATGGTGGACACTTGATTAAGTACATAAGTGGTTATTAGTAAGCTTTCACCCCAAAGGTGATTAGTGATTTTGCTTATACCACTATGGCCATAATCATCTTTAATGGCATTTTACATGTCATTTTTGTTATAGAGTTTAGGGAATTGTTTTTCTATTCTTTTTCATTATATAATATCTTAAACTTATCAAACATGTATTATTATTCCAACTACTTGATTTTTCACCCAATTCATACTTCATGAAACAATCAAATGCTTTTAATTTATGAAAAATCAAATAGGCATGACTATATTGAGTATAGTCATCTATGAGAGTGACGAAAATATATTACCCCATGTCATATCCTTACATTCATTGAACGACAAATATCATAATAAATGACTTGCAATGTGTACATAGCTTGTTCTCGTTCTCCCTTTCCAAATGGATTTTTTGTCATTTCATCAGCTAAATAATATTCACAAATAGGAAAAAATCCACTTGATTTAGATCACCTTTTAGGATTTCCTTTGTTAATCAACTTATTCAATCTTTGATCAATCTTACATAATTTAGAGTGCCACAAAAATGTGTATTGATATTGGAGTCACTAGTTGAAGCAAATAAAAATAACTAATATTGTTATTTGTATCAGCAATCTCTAAAACAATGAAAGCTTACAACTCAGTATCATAACCATAGTAAATGTAACACTATTGCTTTACTTATAGAAGTTTACATAAAAAACAAGTATAACTAACACCAACATATATAAGATTCCATTAAATCTTTAAAGCATACCAAACATCATGTACTATTACAAAATGATCATCATGCATGACTAACATACATGACATGCCTATACATATATCAATCCCCTAAACAATAACAATGTAGCTGTGTCCCACATAAATATATCAATTATGTGTGGGATTTCATGAAATTTTATGATGACATTCATATCTCTTGTTACATAATTTGCACTTTACTTTACAATCCTTTAATAATGTGATTTAGTTAGAAAGATATAACATAAGATATTCACAAAATAAATGTCCATGCTTCATGATTGTGCCTTTCTTAGACTCGCTACAATCGCGAGCAAAATGACCTTTATTGTCACAATTATATTACTTTATTCTTTTCATTTCATCTTTCTTGAAAGGACATTTTCCTTTTTTATGTTGGTACAACTTGGCCTTTTACAAATCTTGAGTTTTAGGGTGGAACATTTTATTCCTCTTCCACTTGAACTTATTGTGAAGTTTATGTTCTTAATTCATCGCTCTGTGTGAACTAGAACTACACCATATAACTCATAAGTTAAATTAGAGTTTTAAGACGTTCTTCCTTTCACATGAGGTACCTGAAAGAAACCTCATTAATGCATCAAATACATTTCATATGCTCCTAACTCTGAGGTAGATATTGGATTATAACTTGCACTTAATGTTTGTCAAATAATTCATGATGAGCAATTTTCAACTTAGTTATCATATTTGACATTTGTTTCAAAGGGAATAATCAGGGAGCCACTGGTAAGTGGGACCCTCATGACCCTTAAAGTCCCCTTGGTCATTACACATAAAACAGTATGGGATAAAAAATAAATATATTGAGGGTATAAATGTAATTTTCTAAATGCATTAGGGGTAAAATCGTAAATGTTCATTTAAAATTATATGAATTGACTTTTATACTCTCAAATAAAGCCAAAATACTGTACAATAGTGGCTCTGTAGTCGCCCCCTATCTCAAATATCTTTACATTTGTATGATCATGATACTTTTTGTAAGTATCAAACTTTAAAAACTTGTTATCCCAATTTTAGTAATAGAAGAATTTCTTAAAATGTGCAGCTACCTAGTGTCCTTAGTATAATTATTTTCGCCGAACTCATGCATTACACTATAAACCATACTGCTCAACACCGTAATGCGAGCTCATGAGTTATACTTTTTCTAATTCTCATATGCATCACGATCCTTTTTATATTGGGTTATTTTCTTATAATCAGGAATCTCCATGGTTATGTTAGATGGTTTTAGGGTCTCTTGCTCTTCCTTAATTGCCACCACTTAATTTCGTATTCTTATTGAATTCGATAACAATATCCTTTGATGCAGTAGTCTTATTCGAAACACTATGCTTCTATAGCAAAGAAGAAATATTTAAGCTGAATGTTTTTGTCACGTGATTCATACATTGATTGAATAATTAAAATTCAATTGCATATAAAATTGAAAGATCATAAGTGTGATTAATCATCACTCATATAAAAATTAAATTCTAATTACTATACTCAAATGTAATTTAAAGTAATAGAAAATTATTAATAATTCTTTTCAACTAAACAAGTTAGGTTTTCTGTAATTAGAAAACTTATTCCTAATTTTCTTTATTATAATTAGAAACTTATTTATAATTTTATTTATGTAAACAAATTACTTTGTCTAATTAGAAACCTAATTTCTAAGTTTAATCCAACTAAATAAATTAGTTTATTACAATTAGAAGACTCAATTTTAATTTTGATATAATTAGAAATTTATTGTTAACTTTTTAGAATAAATAAATTATTTTATTTTAATTAGAAAACTTATATATCATTTTATCTTAACTAAACATATTAGTTTAATACTTATTTCTAATTATACTTTAATTAGAAACATATTTCTAATTTTGTCTAATAAAAAAATTAGTTTAAATTAATTAGAAAGGTTATTTCTAATTTTTTAATTAGAAACTTAATTTTTAATACTGATTTTGAACTAAATAAATTAGTTTTAAAATGAATTAAAAAATAATTTCTAATTTTATTCTAATTTAGAGACCTTCTCTAATTTTATTTTAATTATAAATTTCTTTTTAATTATTTATTCAACTAAACTAATTAGTTTCGTTTAATTAGAAAGTTTATTTCTAATTTATGTCTAACTAATAAAATTAGTTTATTATAATTAGAAAAATTATTTCTAAATTTTTATTATAAAACTCATTTATAAAAAAACAAAATGTTATCTTAACTAAGATTTAAAAAACTGGATTTTCTTATGTTATTATTAGTAGCGTTGATAGCTTTATTTTCTAATTTGTCATTCTAATTAGAAATTTATTTTTAATTTCAATTGAACTAAACGCATTAGTGTAATTTAAATAAAAAATAATTTCCAATTATTTCTAATTTTATTTAACTAAAAAAATTAGTTAAACTTAACTAGAAATAATAAAATATTCATATTTATTAATAAAAAATAAAAAATAAAAAACTTTAAAGACACTACAGGAATGCACCAACATTGTGACGCCTGTCACGTGAGACAATTGGGTCTAGCACGTACCTTACCCGCAACCCCTCACCTCCACTTTCTCTATATTTTCTTTTTTATTTTTCTTTTCTTTGTCGCTTTCCTTACCCCATCTTCACATGTGGGTTGCACAGCATTCACACATAGTGATGCACATCGATGAGTTTCAAGCCAACCACCAAAGAGGGGGGAAAAATACATAAACAAAAACCTAAAAACAGAATAACACCACAGTTTTGGCATCACTGATGACATCAGTGGCATCATGCCAAACCTTTGGTCATTGGTCAACAATATAGGCACCACACAAAGATTTTTCATAAATTACAAAAAAAAAAAAACATTGAGAGATTTGAATGAAATGGATCTATTTTAGTTCCTTCATCTTTTCATCTATTGGCTCAAGACAATCTTAGTCCTAGATCCGAAGGAACATTTAAGGTGTTCATGGATGATGAATCAATATAAAACAGTTATATAGTAATTGTTTTTCAACATCTTAAAATAATGATGAAGGAAGATAATTTCTGTGAAATCAAAATTGTGTCAAATAATTCATAAAACTAGTGAAACAGAAAAAACAAACATGATACAAAGAATAGAAACACATAACATAAAACAACTTATTCACAAAAATGGATTCACAAGATTCCAATTATGATATTATCTATTATCTATATGCATAGATAATTGTCTTTAATACTAATGTTAGAAAAAATATGATCAATCACAAAAATTGAAAAACCACAATCACATAGATTAGATAAAATAGGATCTTTCATTTTATATTCATAACCTAAGAATAATTACAACATACGAATTATCCTTACATTTTATAGGTTAAAGAATTCTCAAATCCATAGATTCTTCCAATGTTGTTTCTCTTTGTATGAAAGATAGAAATAATCTCTTTTGTTGGAAATCATAAGTCTTATACCAAATGTTTAAACAAAATAACTTCCAAACTCAACTTTAAAATTCATGTCTAATAACTAATCCTATCATGGGTGAATTAGTAATTTATATCAACATTGTTGTAACAAGAGTATGGAATGAAAATGGCAACACAAGGTAAAAGCCTCTCAACCATACAGAGTGTAACAAGTAGGAGAGTTTGTGATTGAAAATTTTATTAAATTAAGTAGTTAACTGATTAGAGTTACTTAATGTATTAGTTAATTACTTACTTAGTTAATTATTACTTAATTCATTTTATTTTCATATCATGTAAAAATAGAGCCATGATTTTATACCTAGTTAATGAATCATGCAATATTTTTTATATGGATTTCTTGTGATTTTATATATAGAGGAGATTTCATTCATGGTATCAAAGCAAGCAATCAATTTTAACTTCTAATCAAAATTTCCCTTCTTGTTTGATTATTTTAGAGTTTACACTTCTTCTAAGAAGATAAGGATGTGCTGAATGAGACAACTACTGATTCTCTACATGAATCAAGAACAAAGGTTCAAGCTGAGGAGAATCCATTATGCCTATAAGGATTCGATCATTTAAGTATGGTACTGGTAACATCACCTTTAATTGGAAGTAATTTCTTGAGTTAGAATAGATCAATTAAGATGGCCCTAAAAGCTAAGATAAAATTAAGGTTCATTAATGGAAAGTGTAAGAAACCTAATTAAGAGTCTCTTGAATATGATAAATGGGTTTGTATTGAACATATGGTTAGATCTTATATATTAAATTCAATTTCGAAGGAGATTGTTCAGGTCTTTATCTACACTAATTCAATAAGAGAATTATGGTTGGAGATAGAAGTAAAGTTTGGGGAAAGTAATGATCCACTAGTATATCATTACAAAGACAAAAAAGCTCAATTTCACAAGACGATATATGATTGTGGCTAAGTATTTTACCAAATTCAAGAAGTTTTGAGATGAATTAGTATGCCTTATGCATATTCCACAAAGTACTTATGGAGCGGTTGATCAATGTATAAATGGAGAAACCAAGGCCATGGTAGAAATAACTTCTCTCAATTAATTAATACAATTCTTGATGGGATTAAACGAGAGTTATAATAATTTAAGGAACCAAATCTTGGGATCCCTTACCTACTATAAATAAAGCTTACTCAATGATATTATGAGTTGAGAAAAAAAGGAGAAATCCATTTGGGATTTGTGGAAGCTATTAAGAATAATGCAAAGATGGTGAAAGTGCAAAATAGCAAGAATGTGAATGACAATGGTGGAAAAACAAATATGAAATAAAAGGGAGGAATCATAAACAAGAGTGATAATTGTTTTAATGTAAAAGGAATGGCCATCAAAGGGATACTTGTTTTAAGTTGCATGGAATGCCAAAATAATATAAAGAGTTTCAAAATAGAAAAGGAAAGGGTGGTGTTAAATCTTATGCAGTTACTATAACTTCTATGGCTAATGTAATAAATGAAGAAGGAGGTCAAGAAGAGGAAGATAGAGGTAACAAGAATTCTAAAAATTCTACCTTGGCAAAAATGATTAAGTAAAAGCTAATGAAGCTGATGAAGGGCAAAACTGCTACCGATCCCAACATGGTAAGTTTTGCTCATCTTAATTACTTTGCAATTACAATTCCTTTTAAAGCTATGACTTACCTTGATTTAATAGAACCAGATTCTTGGATATTAAACATTGGAGCTTCAAATTATATAGGCGTTGATATTTGAATAATCTTATTGTAACTCATACATTTACACCTATTTATCTGATGGTACTCTAAACTTTATACATTACATTGGTGATGTTTTACTTCATAAAAATCTTGTGTTAGCTAAAACCTTACATGTTATTACCTTCAAATACAACTTTTTATCAATTAATAAACTTGCCAACATAGCCTTTATTGCTTTCAAATTTTGTTCTACGCATTGCATTTTGTAGGACTTGAAGACTAACACAATTCTGATGGTTGGTAAGGAGATAGGGAGGTTGTGTATTCTAGATAAAATTTTATTTTGTAAAGATACAATAAATCAGTACTCATTATGTACTCTTAGAGGTGATAATAGTCTTGTTAATTATTTATACCAATTTTGGCACCAAATTTTAAGTTATATTTTTGAAAATGTACTTAAACTTATTGATTGCATTGATAACAAAGATGGTAGTTTAGAAAGTATATGAGATATTTATTCTCTTGCTAAGCAACACAGATTGCCCTATTTCTTCTAGCAAATTTCAGACTATATGTACCTTCCAATTGTTACATGTAGGCATATGAAGACCATATAGACAACAGTCTTTGTTTGGTAGACATCATTTTATCATTATAGTGGATGATTTTAGTAGAGTAATAAAGACATACTTGATGAGTTATAATAGTCAGGTAGTCTAAATCCTGGACATCTTCTTTAAAATGGTGTCAAATTAGTTTGAGAAGCCTGTCAGGACTATATAAATTGATACTAGTGTAGAATTCTTAAGTAGTGAATGCCAAAGATTGTTTGGCACGTTAGAAATTATACATTAAAAGTCTTGTATTCATATTTCTCAACAGAATAGTATAGTTGAAAGGAAGTATAATCATTTACTGTAAATAGCTAGAACTTTGATGTTTCAAGATTCTTTACGTAACAAATTTAAGGAAAGTCCATTCTTATTGTCACTTACATCATAAACAGACTTCTTACTCTTGTTTTAAAGTGAAAAACACCTTATGAGATTCTATTTAGTCGTCCACCAAAATATGAAAGTATTAAAAATTTTTATTACCTTTATTTCGCAACCAATATTTTCCCAAACAAAGATAAATTTGATAAAAAAAAACATATAAATGCATTTTGATTGGTTATAATCACGGTTAAAAGGTTTATAAGTTGTGATCATGATTATCAAATTATTCTTGTTTGTAGAGATATCATTTTTCATTAAACCAAATTCTTATACAAATTTATTGCCATTTCTAAACCTACAATTTCTCTTTCCCTAATAACAAATATCTTTACGAAGTCTTTAGCTGGCCCTTAATTTTCTTATCTCCACTCTAAATTGGGTATGTTTGTTGTTTACTTAGCTCCAACTTGAAGGGGGTTGAAAAGTGTATTAAATTAGGTAGTTAGCTATCACTTAAAGTATTAGTTAGTTAGTTAATTTTTTTAATTTTTAGCTGATATAAAGTTTGTTTAATTTTTAGCTGATATAAAAACAGAGCCATGACTATATACCTAGTCAATGAATCAGTGGATAGTTTCTATATCGCTTTCTTATACTTCTGTACATGGAGGAGATTCGTTCAGTGAGAAACCAAGTTTCTCCATTTCCTGCAATTGAGAAGTAACTGAAAGAAAGAACAGGCTGATTAGGATGTGTCTCCATAGATATATATCTCTAGGCATTGATTTATTTTGGTCGAAATTTATCAACATAATATGCACTGGCCAGAAATAATTTATTATTATTGTTATTATTATTATTTGGAAGTTAACTGGCCTACAATTAGATACAAGAAGATAAGTTTCCGCAAAATATGTCATACGTATCACGATTCACGAAGACTCACCGTGTTTTATCCTTTGAACGTGGTTGCGGTCAGTGATGGCGTCGTTTACATGTTGTCATTATGACTGTTCTGTTGACGTTGCCCCGTTCGACTTTTTAACGTTTTCATTTTATTTAACTCGATTGGTGCAGTTTATATAGCATTTAATCAAAAATTTGAAATTACTTCCACATACAAACATGTTATGATGCACGCTTGCGTTGAAGTTAATGAAATTTACGGAATGCATGTATTTAAGTACATGCTCTGCCAAGTTCTGTACGCCTGTCGGTAACACTACCTCCATGCCATTTTCATTTAAGGGGCACTCATCTTAATAAGACCTTATGGCTAATTTTATCACATTTTGATATAGATCTCGAAGAGAGGGTAATGGACATAAATTCATAATTCATCTCGTAAAGATTCCCCAAAAACATTACTTCGCTTTTTATATCATTTCACGCAATTGAAAAAGAAAAACATTCCCAGTGTATTATTGGTCTCGTCTTTTTAAATTTTTTTGCATGAAGGGCTGCCTGGAATAGAGGGGCTGCCCGGCCAGTTGAACTCCTGCTTGTTGGTATTTATTCCTTTGGTTCCTATGCTAATTCCATGAACAATATCAAGAATATGATTCCAGAATGATTACCAAACCCATTGGGGATAAATGATCCTCTTGTTCTCCTTACTTAATACTCCCATCTCCTGCCATGCTGATCACTTCTTTTCTTCTGTACATTCTCCCAAGCATTGACATTATGAGCTGATGGTGTGCTTCCACAGAATACAACTCGTGAAATGGTAAACACAAGATGCTTTCAATCAGACATCCAGCATCTGAATGGAAGGAAATTACACGTGCACAAACATGTTATTCTGCCTATATAACCACTTAATGGAAACAGAGTGGAAGAGTGGCATTTAGTCTCTTGGTAACACACAATTTTTCCGTGAGGAGGAAGAGTGAGAGACAGAATTCTACATGCAAGCTTCCTTTTATATCCTAGCTCATAATCATCCGTTGAAGGGATGTGATATAAGTGAGGCTCATCAATCTCCACATTTGCGCATCATGTTAAAAATTTCCAGAAACAAACCCCACATTTGTAACAATTAGTTTCATTATACATGCTGCCTACAAGACACAACATTACAACGAAGCCGGACATAATTCACTATCATGGAAACCGCATGGTGCTTATTATACACATTGATTTATCACGTTCACCAATCATCTTCATAAAACAACGATGATAAATAGCTTTTGGTTCATTTTCCACGGTACATAAGGACACCAAAGTGTTTAGAGCACATAAAGCTACTACCTACAAGCTCAACAGACACAGTAGAAGGATACTAGTTTTGCACTTAAGCAAGATTCACATCAAAGATATCTTCTTTCCAGATCAGCTAACAAGACATTGCTAACCTTCAGGTGAGTCAATACTACCAGCTTTGGTGTCATGAAGGCCTGGGAGGTCAGCACTGATAGAGAACCTCATCCATCTCTTTTTCTCTGCATAGGTCAGACAAGGCTGCAACACAAGGCCAATTGCTATGGCAATGACGCTCATAATCATAACTTTCACTGTTGACAAAGCTAACACAGCACAAATTAATATGGTTGGTGGAACGCACATAAGAATGGATCCAACTGTTCCCAAAGGTATCCTGTAAGGACGAGAAGCAGCTGGATATATGATTCTTAATCTTACAAAAGCTATAAACTCCAGTATCATTCCAAAACAGTACAAGAAATTCTCTGCAGCCACAATTTCTTGAAAGCTCAACCATGACAACAAAACCACGCCTGAAGCTGAGAATAATATCCCCATCAATGGCGTCCCATATTGAGACCTCCTAGCAAAGCACTCAGGAAGCATTCCTCGTTCTGCCATCCCCAAAAGCTGGAAAGAGTCACTGCTCATCTCAGCCACAAACATTCCCATGTTTGACATTGCTGCTGCCCCTTGTACCCACCATCTCAGCCAAAATCCCCCAAGTATTTTAGCAATATCTGAGAAGTATCCATCAGTCCATAATTCAGTGTCCAGTGGGACAGCTCCAGTACCAATCAGAATAGGGAAAAAATAACTGGTAACAACCAAGATCAAGGCATAGCACAGAGCTTGAGGAAGAGTTTTCTTTGGGTTGTCTACCTCTCCAGCAAGGGTACTTATTGAGTCCCAATAGTTTAAATTCCAGAAAAGAGTGTTCAGATACAAATTCCAGTCCACCTGTCCAAAATCAACCACAAGCCATCGTGAAGGCTCCAATTTCGGTATTGCAACAAGCCCCATAACTACGAAAGGAAGCAGTGACAAGACGCCCAAAACAACTGCAACCCATCCCACAATTGTTAGACCCCTATAGTTCATGTACGTGAGCACAATTATCAAAACTAAAGTGGCAAGAACTCTTAACCAACCGCTACCTAAAGATGGAATTCCCGACTTCAGATAGTCAAGAAAAAGAACTGGGTACAAAGCATTATCAATGACTCCACTCAGCCATTTCATCCATCCTTGCTGGAAGCCCCAGTAAGGACCAAGCGCAGATGAAACCCAAACAACATAACCCCCATTCTCTGGGAACATAGTACCCATCTCCGCTGTAATCAAGGCCTCAGGCATGCTCCATATAAATGGAAAGACTAAGAAGCCAAGAAGGGCCAGAAGCGGACCAGCAGCCTGGACACTATCCTCAACCCCAAAAGGGCCTCCGGAGACCTCATAAAAGATGAGGAAGACAAGGGGTAAAACTGATACTTTCTTTAGATTATCTAATCTAGGGGAAGGGACTTCATTGACATTGATACCCACATACTCAACGCCATTGTAATCTCCCATAGCAATTGAAGCACGTCTATTTGCTTTGCTCCTAAATTTCTGCACCCAGACGACGTTACCGACGTGACTAAAACCCAGGGTCTTCTCAATCAAGCACAAAATGAACAATGAACAATGAACTACGTTAGAATCAGAAACCTCTCAATAGAAAAGTAGATAACGGTTCAGCAAGAGAAAGGCAGCAACTTTAACTATCAACAGGCACAGAAAGCTTGTCAAAACTAAAATTCAAACCATGAAAACAAAAAGCATCACCTCATACAACAAATTGGTTTTCCGAGTAGACGAGAATAATGAACTTAATCAGATGTTGCAGAAATCCGTCCAAAATTCACAAAACCCATATAAGAGATCTTGACATTGGTGTGACAGAACCAGTCAAAATTGAAAACGGAAGAACAGAACACGAAAGGCGGAGTATGCCATGTAAAGTGTGAATTAAAAGTAAAGCCGTTAAAAGGGTTAAGAAAAGAAGAAATGGGGTTGCGGAGTATACCATGAAAGGGCAGGAAACGGCATGGTAGTGAGAGATTAGACAGATTTGCTAGAGAGGCAGCATAGTTTTATGAAGCTTAAAAAGAACTAAATCTTATAACATCTCTGTGTGTGCGACTGTGCTCGTCTGCCTTGTCTCCCTCAGCCTGCCCAACCCACACCTTAATATGTTTCAGTCTGTTGGACTTGAAGACGTGCAATGCAAGGTTTTAATTTTCCAAAATTGCGTTGTTTTTCTTTATCTTTAAAAAATTGTCACATCCTCCTTCAGATTTGGCCACAGAAAACGGGTCTCTAGTCTCTACCGCAGAAAAGTACCCCTTAAGGTACTTGATCTTACACTCTAAACGAAATTTTTTATAATGAAAATAAAATTTCCAATATATATATATTAATAATATCACTCAGCAGTTGAATTGAAACTTCAAAATTAAAGCACAAGATCAATCGAATTAATTAATAGAAAGGAGGATTTAATGACTAAATATTTTTTAAATATTTAATATAATAAAGTGAATATTAATATTAAAAAATATACATGTAATTTAAATGTTAGGTATTTGATTAAATTATTTTTTAAACTTTTTCATTTAAGAAAGCAGCGTGTATTAAAATAAAAATTTATAAAATGAGAGTTTATATACAAAAGTGGCAGGAAGCTTCCACCTAACACCTACACATCACAAAGGGCAATAGTAAAAAGGGACGTCCACTGGAGGCAACTTCCCATGATAGCATCTCGACAAAAAACAAGGCTGCTCACTTACCTCAAGTCATCAAGGGAACAAAACAAGGGACAGCTGTCAAAAAAAGGAAATTTTCTGCAACATAACACCAGTTTTATTTGTGATTCTTGCATGGAGGAATGGATTATTTGTATCAAGTAAAATTAATGTGTTTAAAATTAGATTGAATATCAAATCGGTCTTTATTATGGATTCTGTGGCAGTTGAGAGTGTTATTGAAATTATGAGTGGCTAAATATATTGTAGAGATTGTTT
>JAOXYD010000005.1:9998486-10009929 GCA_028565735.1 Pinacopodium congolense | reverse complement strand
GAGTCTAAAACATTATGATCTAATGATACCTCATATCAATTTGTTTAGATCTACCATTAAAATTAAGGTTCTTGTTAAGATGGATAATACTCTGACTATTACAAAATAAAACATACATATTTTTAATAAAATCGAGCTCTTAAAGAAACATCTTCATGCAAAATAACTCGTTGTAAGTTTCATTTGCAGCAATAAATTCAATCTCAGTAGTAGATAATACAACACACCTTTATAACCTCGATTGCGAAGTCACAGCTCTCCCTACAAAGATAATCAAGTAGCCAAAAGTAAAATTTCTAAATTCTACATCACCTGCCATGTCTAAATCAGTGTAACAAAAAAGAATAAGACTTCCTACTCCAAAACACCATTTCTAACTAGAAGTGCCTCTAATATATCTCACAGTATATTTTATAGAATTTCAATGTTCTTTACTTCGATTAGATAGAAAACAACTAACAATACTAATTGCATGAGTAATATCAGGCTTTGTGCAAACCATTACATATATTAAATTTCCTACTGCAAATGCATAAGGAACAAGTTACATGTTTTCATTCTCTTTTTCATTAGATGGAGATTCTCTAGTGCTAAGCCTAAAGTGAGTACTAAGATGTGCACTTACCACTTTAGCTTTATCCATGTGAAACCGCCAAAGTAATTTTTCAATGTGTCTTTCCTTAAACAACTATAACTTCTTTATCTCTTTATTACGGACCATCTGCACGCTAAGAATTTATTTTGCTGGTCCTAAGTCTTTCATTAAAGAAGATTTGTTAAGCTCCTTCTTTAACCTACCAATTCTAGAAGCAATTTAACCAACAATTAACATGTCATCATTATAAAGCAATAAAATGATAAATCCATTATTAAAAAAATTCTAAATAAATACATAGTAATCAGAAGTAGTTTTTTTGTGTCTTTGTTAAATCATAACCGATTCAAACTTCTTATACCACTGCTCAAAAGCTTGTTTAAGGCTGTACAAACTTTTCTTTAAGTTATAAACACATGCTCCTTATCCTTAAATCCTCAGGTCTCTTCATGTAAATCTCCTCCTCTAAATCACCACAGAGGAAAGTGATTTTCACATTCATCTATTCTACCTCTAAATCAAGAATAGTGATCAAACAAAAAATAATTCTAATAAAGAACATCTTCACAATAAGAGAGAAAATCTTTTCAAAGTCAACTCCCTCTTCTTCTTTTTTTGTCTCCAAAACCTTTAACAACTAACCTAGATTTATATCGTGGATGATAAAAATGCTCTTAATTCTTTACCTTGTAAACTCGTCAATTATGCAAAGCTTTTCTATCCATAGGAAAACTGACCAATTTAAAAGTGTTATTGTCATTTAATGATTTTATCTCATCCTTTATAGCAGCAACCCACTCATCCTCATGCTCACTCTCCATAGCCTCTTTGTAGCTTTTTGGTTCTCCCCCATCAGTTACATACTCATCAGTTGAATAATGAGTGGATGTAACTCTTTCTCTAGTAGAGCTCCTAAGTGGAACTGTAGGTTCATTAGTAATATTAGAAATAGGAGCATCTACTTTATCATTAATATCATTATCAACACCCTTAACTTGATCATCAATCAAATTATCCTGATTGTTAAAATCAACTACATTAGGCATATGTGTCTCTGAAGCTATATCAATATTAACTAAACTATCAGAATCTTGAGACTTTGACTTCTCTAACTTGCCAATATCTTCAATGGTCTGATCCTCCATGAAAATAACATCACAGCTTCTCACAAACTTTTTTTAAACCAGATCATATAGCCTATAACCAAACTCATCATGATCATAAGTAATGAAGATATATTGCATTGTCTTGACATTTAACTTGGACCTCTCATCTTTTGACACATGTACAAAAACTCTATCATAAAACTTGCCTAAACGGTTGTAAGAAACCTCCTTACCATATCATACTAGATTAGGAACATCACTCTGTAAAACAATAATAAGAGATAAATTGATAACATATGCAACAGTATGCAAACCTTTATTCCAAAATAATTCAAGCAACTTTTCTTTTGAAAGCAAGTATCTAACACTCTCACCATTGTCTTGTTCATCCTTTTTGCTAGACTATTTAACTGAGTAGTCTTAGGAGACGTCTTCTAGTATCTAATACCCTACCCTCTACAATACCCATCAAAAGGTCTACAATACTCACTACCTTTGTCAGTACGAATGCATTTTAGCTTCTTTCCAAATTCTCTCTCAACGGAAACTTGAAACGGTATAAAAACACCAAATATTTGATTTTTTTCTCATTTATTTTTTCTCTTTAAGACATAAACCCAAACTTTTCTTGAACGGTCATCAATAAAAGTCACAAAATAAGGTCTACCATTAAAATTCCTTGTCTTCATCAAACGACAAAGATCTTAATACACTAATTCTAACAACTCTTATTTCTTATAAAAAGGATGGCTTTGGAAGGAGGCCCTATTCTATTTACTAGCCAAGCAGTGAATATACCTTTTCAATCTAACACCTTTCAAATCAGAAAGTAGATTCTTTTTGGCTAAAGAATTAAGTTCCTTTTCACTAATGTTCCTTAAGTCTTTTATGTCATAATTAGGAAGATATATTACTCTCAACTATATTAATAGTATTAATAGAAACTAAAGCTTTAGTCCAATACAAACCTAAAAACTTTCTTCCACATGCTATAACCAAAGAACGTTTAGTGATCTTACATTGACTATCACTAAAAGTGCTGAAATAACTATTATCATCCAAAACATTGGTAAAAATCAAATTCAAATAGATATCAGGTGTATACTTAATGCTCTTCAAAAGTAGTTTTTAGTTAATTTTAGCCTTTAACACAGTAATCCCAATATCAACAACCTTTGATAAACCATTATTACCCACCTTTAAAACTCTATAATCACTTAAAGTGTAAAATGTGAAGAACTACTTTCTTGATATCACATGAAAGTAGACATCACTTTCAATAACCTAACTAGACTCATTATGAGTAACATTAATCATGTCCTCACCATGGACAAACATAAACTCCTCTGTAGTAGTAGTAACAATACAATCATCAATGTCATGATCTTTCCTCTTTTACTTATTTTTGTTGACCTTGTTCTCCCTTTTAAGTTTAAAACAAAACTTTTTGATGTGTCCTTTTTTACAACAATGATTACACTCAAGATCTTTACACTTTGACTTTGATTTGTTTCTACCTTTAGTTTTACCTCTATTATTTTAGCCCTAACGTCTTTCTTTACTTCCACCCCTATTTTTAATAACCAAGACCTCAGAATGAGAAGTAGAAACCTCCTGAGTCTTCCATTTCACTTCTTCATTCAAGACAACAGACTTCACACAATCTATGGTCATTATACCACCGAGAGGAGAACTAGTTAAGGTCATATAAATTTTTTTCAAGAATCAAGTAAAGTATTCAACAATCAAAGTCCTAAAATTTCATCCTCAAATCTTATAATCATGCCAAAAAATTGATGAAAATATCATTTAAATTCATTCAAGTGATTAGAAATGGAACTACATTCCTTATACCTCAAATTCATAGTTTGTTTAAGCAAAACCAATTTATTGTTATCTGTTTTTAAAGCATACAAGAATTCAAACTTATCCCACAAAATGTTGACATATGAATCATTAAAGATGTGATTATGATAAGATTGAATTATCTTATGTTTTCTTATGCATTTCCATGTGGTTTCAATCCTATTTTAAAGATAAAATGCTTAATTTGTGTTCAATTTGTGTTGAATGCTAGGTTAGATGTATTGATACACATCTAGGATAAAAAACGTAAGGTTTTGAAGCAAACTAGAGCAAAAATATTTGAGAGGGCAGAAACTTTTCTTTGCGAAGAAGGACATGTGTCTTGTTCTTTCATGACATAAAAAACGTGTTAAAAGATTTCAAAGAGAGGAGCAAAAGCATTAAAGGAGGAAGCTTGAAACATCAACAAGAAAAAACGTTTAAGGGTGAAGCTTTCCTAGACTTAAACACAAAAATCTTTTAAAAAGTTTTGGAGAGGACGACTACAACAAATTAAAAGGGGAGGAGAAAACACGTTGTATAAGAGCAACTAAGAAATGTTTTTAAACTTGACAAAAAGGAAAGCTTTCCAGGAGATACAAAAACATTAAAAACAGAGGAGGTTTGGATAGATGGACATGTGTCCCACTACCTTAAAAAATAAAAAACAAAAGCTTTCCAAAGCAAAACAAGCTTTATAAGAGAAAACAAAAGGCAATTAAAAAAGAAAATGATAGCTTAATGGATGGAGGCTTGGTACGTAGCCCTAGGAAGGAGAATGAAACAAAAGAAGCTTTAAAGTTTTCCATATATAAGAAGGACAACAGCCACTTTTAAGCTTCCTTAGAGAGTGAACAACATCAACATGCCTCCTTTGCAAAGAGTGGACGGCATCAATATTTTAATTACCATCTTTTGAAGTTTCATTTTGTTTTTGCTGCTACTCTCTCATTATACTTATGTCTTTCATTAACTTTATCTGTTCTTTTCATTTTCACATGCTTAGGTTATTATTGTTGAATGCTTTGATGTTTATTGCTTTAGTTTAATGCTTTCCCAGTTCTTTAGTTTGGGTTATTTATTTATAAGTTTTTTAGTTGAATCTCTTTTCATTGTGTGGAATCTTTGGTTTTTATTAATATAGTTGTGTTTTCTATAATTTCTAACCTTGTTTTCTTTAATTAGTTTTCATGTCCTATGTTTATGTTAGGTTTTACGTATTTTCAGCTTGTGTTTTCGATTAATTTCGTAATGTTAGATTAAATTGTGCTTGTGTTAGAAGTTAGTGATGGGATTTTGGATGATTAATTGTGAGAATTGACTAGGAATCAATTGCGTATTATGATTTAGGTCAAAGCTGAATTGGAATTATAATTAAATGACATGATTTAAAGATTTATGCATAGGATTGATCACCCTAGGTATAATTTCTAATTTAATTGTTAGGAACAAACTCGTGATACCTAATAGTTCTAGTGATTTCCGCACGTAGCAATAGGTCAATTGGTTTTATCAGTGAACTTAACTAATTAATTTAGGATTCCAATTCTCTAAGTTACATAATTTGATCTTGCGAGATTGTGGCTTAGGCTAATTATTCCCTAGTACTTAAAGTTGTTGTATCATTAAATCTAGAGAGCTTGTTCTAAGTTGTCGCATAGTTATGGATATTTTCAGAGTTTGTTAGATTTATCAAAAATAGGAGGAACAGAGGATTCAAGAGCTTGTTTGGATCTATATGCTAGCATATGAGATTAATCACAATTTATTTATTTTGAAAATCAATTATAAGTCTGAATTCCTGATATATCTTCTGTTTAGCTTTCTTTTATTGTCTTTGTTTATTTATTTTGTGAGTTTTTACTTGTTTTTTTTGCTTTCGTTATGTGTTTGTGCTTTCTATTTGAATGTCACTTAATTCCATGGGTTTTTTTTTCTTTGTTTTTCTTTTAGGTAACCTTAAAAATAGCTTTAGTGTACCTTAACTCCCTATGAGATCGACTCTGACTTACCCTAACTACATAATTAAATTAGGTATTTTATTTTTTGGTGAGTTCATGACACCTTAACATATTCAAAACATTGTCATGTACCCACTTTTTGATAAAGCTACAAACCATCTCATACTCAAATTGCTATTCTTCATCACTTTTAAACTTAGGCTTTTTTTTATATATACAAATACTAGTAGTTACATCTTCTTCACAAACAATAAGACTTTGATCTTTTCTTTCCATTTATGACAATTTATGTTATTTAAACTGATCATTCTACTTTAATTAGGCTCCATCTTTTAATCAAGTAAAATACCATCCAAAGATCTGATGCCACTAGTTGCGAAAGGAAAGAAGGGTAGGCACGCAGTGAAAGCAATAATACAATAATGATAACCTGTTCCTACTTAAATGAAATTGTGAAAAACAAATATAAATGCACAAAATAAATTAAATAAGAGAACATTGAAATTTTAACGTGGAAAACCCTCGCAATATAAGAAGTAAAAACCAATAGACCTAGTCTAGAAAACAATCCATTATAAAATCAATGAGTACACCAAAATGGGTACTCTAACAATTCAAGAGCTTACAACTATAAATACTCATCAAATAAAGTGAAAAGTAATAAGTTTATACCAAAAACCTAGAAATATAGTGAAAGATTTCCTTTTGTATTGTGATAGTTCCTTCTCTGTGCAACAACAATTCTTCTCTCGTACAATCGATGATAATTGCTTCTTTGCACAATACTAAAAAGAGAAAACAATGATAATAACTCTCATATACTACAACAAATCTTCCCCCTGTATAGTGACACTAACAATTTATGCGAAAATTTTCTCTCACATCAAATAAAGAAGATTGCAACACACACCTACAAAATATATAGAAAACAACCGCACCAAACTAGAAAACTGAGGAAATTCAATAGCCACACAAACCAAACAAAATAACCACAAATTAAATACAAAAAAACTGTAAAAGAGAGTAAAAAAATGGATGAACTTACCCAAACTTACCAACCACCAGCTGTAAATTTAATTAAGTGAGAAGAAGAAGGTAATAGATTCCAAACCCATAAAAACAACTGCATTAAGGAAAGAAGAAAGAGAGGTTTAGATGGTTACCAAAACCCAAAAAAAAAAAACTTTATTTAATGGATTTCTCTTAATTAAAAGTGAATTCTACTTAAAGAGAACCCACAACCAATAATACTTTATAAGTTTAAGATTCTTAATAAAACTTGACCTTTAAAATTGTGAATAAGGAAGAATATTAATTCCTTGATATCTTTATTTCATAGGTAAAGATATGTATATATACATAATGTGAAGCCCTAGGATCTTGCATCTTCCCAATATGAAATACATATATTTTATATTGTCTAACACTCCCCCTTAAGACGGAGCCTGGATGTTAATCATGCTCATTTTGTTATAAATATAACTATAGAAATCTAAATGCAAAATAATACACTTGATGATGATGCAAGAAGATGGCTAGATCTATGCAAATGGTAGTATAACAAAGAAATAGATCTAACAAAAGAGAAGAGCATTGTCAAAGAAGAAGATCTCTGTTAACATTGTGATATTTGGCTAATAAATCTGGTGGAGGTCTAGTCCCCAAAGACTCGTTAGATAAAGAAATGTGGAAAATACAGTTGGCAAATAGAGGGCATGGTGTAGCGAATAGTGATGGCAACAATGAACAGGGGAGCAATTGTGCAAGACAGGCAAAGTAGAGGTGATGTAGGTTGGAGAGGCACCAGAAGAAAGAGTCGTCACCAGTAAAGTGACCGGAGGGAGGTGCGCAATCACACGCACTTGCATGTGTTGGTGCATAAACAAATAGTGAATACTTTTAGACGACATAAAAGGGACAAGCACGAATTTTTTGCTCACTGAACTTTGGGTAGCAATCGATCGATGAGAAGTGCTTCCTCTAGGACCGATGATGAGAGCAAATGATCACTTAGTCTAGGTGAACCGAGTAGATTTCACAAATCTACTCGCTGGGCATAACTAAAACAAAAAATAATAATTTATTACTCTACAGAAAACCAAACTGATAATGCAGAATCGAAAATAAAATATTTCAAAATTACTCTACAGGACAACCAAAATTGATATTGCTCATTAGGTAGAATCAAAAACAAAATATTCTAAAAAAACATGATTTTGATACCATGTGAACAAGGAAGAATATTAACTCCTTGATATCTTTATTTTATAGGTAAAAATACATATATATACATATACATATATATATATATACATATTGTAAAACTCCAGGTCTTGCATCTTTTCAATATGAAATACATATATTCTATACTTTCTAATAAAAATTATTTATTTAAAAAGAGAAGTACAATGTTTTGAATAATAGCATTATATGTCACCAATTAATAATTCTTTTAAACGCTTTAATTATATCATCAAAAGACATACATAAGGCTTTAAGCTAGGTCCCAAAAGTTATCTAGTGAAAAAGACTTTTATCAAAATTATCATGGCAGGCATTTTCGGTGAAGTATTTTTTTAAAAATGTACCCAAATCTATTTAATAGATTCAGATTGATAGGTGAGGCATTTTTCTCATAGTTAGCATTATAAAGGGGTTTATCACCTGGATCTACAAAATTCAAGATATGAAAGTGGAATGTACTACAAGGATTGCTTATCATTTCAACTTTTATGTCTCTAGATCTCTCTTTTCAAGAGACTTTTAAGATGATCTCTTCTTTTTTAGAGAGAAATCTTTAAATTAATCTTTATCTATGAAGACATAAAAAAGACTTTTGATTGTCCTCTGCTTTGTTGAATCTAATTTCTTCGTTGTCATCTTTTTTTAATTATATATTTATTGTAGCTATAATTTCGACAAATTTCCAATAAAATAATTTAAATAAGAAATTTTATAATTGGCTGTGACACGTAGAAGTAGGCATACGATTTCTCTCCTCTTTTATTTTCAAATCGCTTATTTATGGTCGGGTTATCGATTCCACTCGCAACAAACATAAACTAGTCTTCGACTAACATGGCCGAGTGGCCAATGCTTGTAATTACGGTTGTAAGAACCGTATCACAGCATGTACATAAAGATTTTTAAGCATTGGAGAGCTAAATTCCTTTGACCTGGTACTGATGGGAGATCCTGATAGGTGATTCCTTTGAAACAGGCCTCTGTTCGGACCATAGCTCCAAGTTAACTGTCCCTGTTCCCCAGTGGATGTAACACTTGGACAACTCTTGGGTGTTAAATCGATTGACTAAGGCAACACCCTGGCATTTGTCAACCAGCAGCCATTCACCTGCCATTATATGCACAGACAAAACTCAGATACATTACATGGATACTTAACAGCGTACTCCGGACATTTAAAATGATAGCAAGTAGGAAACTCAACAGGTAAAAACTTACCATTGGGCAGAGAGCTCCCTTCATACAATTGATCACCGGATTCAGGCCAAATTTCATGTTTTGATCCATCAATGGAGGAGAATGAGACAAAAGTTTCAGTAGGGTGCAAGAGGTTGAAAGTAGGGTGTATTCTCAAGCAAACCAGCCTACAAAGCGAAAATAATAGAGAAGCACAGATTAAAATACTTGCAGTGACACATAAATCAGAAGACCAACAGAACTGTTGTTCTGAAGCAAATGATGTTTTAGTAACAAGAGAAAAGAACAATAACAATTAAGAAAGAGACACAATCAAAAATTGCTCAAGATATTACAAAAATAGTGCAAATCCATTTCCCAAAGATCTTTATTAATTTTCAGTCAAACCCATTACCAACTTTTGATGTGCAATCCTAATTAACTCTAGTTCCAATGCCTATTTTTCTAAATTATACTATCATTTTTTCCTGACTTATAGAATCATCGGAAGACCATAATCTATATTTATATTACATACAGTGAAGAAAGAAAAATCATCACTTAGTGTTGACGAAGACATGGAATGAGGATCCATCTACACAAGGACATGCCATAGAACTTGAAGGTGGTCATTTTGTGGAAGAGTGAAAGTTTCCATACATACTTTCAGCAACGGATGAATAAGTAGCAGATATAAAAGTCAGAAAAGTTCAATTGTACATCCACTTAGAACATGACGAGATGCAGCATCAATATCCAGAAACATGTATTTTGATGTATATGTTGGACAACTGTATTCAATCAAGTGAGGATTTTTGATATCCCAGATTATAACTTCCACGCAAATACAATGCCATGGCACACTTCTGCTGTGATAGGGAATTGTGCCAATTTATCAAGAGTGCATATTCAATGGAAGAGTTTTAAGAATTAAGATAAGCCAGATAAATTATTTCAGTTTTCTAGTGATGCTGATTGCACATAGATGTCTCTCCATGAAAGAGTTTTAAGCATGCATATTAATGATCATCTGTTTTGGTATATTTCTGGATATAACCTTGAAAATCCTCCAGAACCAGCACCAACTTTTTGAGCTACAATGCTGGAACTGATCTGAAGAATTTTTGGATCATCCTTTCTAATTGCTATCTCGCGTTGAAGAATTAATCCACCACCAATATCACCATCTAGGATAAGAGATTCTTCTTCACCTGCATGTTCAAGATCTCGCCTACAACACAGAATCATAATTTTAGAACATCATGGCAATCACTCAAAAGATTAGAATTCTAAATGTATTTATAAGGAATCATAAAGGAGATATTATGCTTGGTCTACAATTACCTTGACCTAGCTATACATTCTCTTGGGGTATGACCATAAGGAAAAAGTTGTATGATTCCATATATAACATTAAAGAAAGCATCTCGCACACAATTATACAGAAACATGTTACATTATAGTACCAAGGAAGAGAAGGCTCAACCGTCAAAATGGTCCCACCTGCCACTTTTGATTGAATATTGGATGACCTTTCACTAGTGATAAAGAACTCCAATGTAGGATTAGATTACATGTTTGCTTGTTAACTTTCAAACTTATTCATGAACAATTGTAAGTATCCGATATCAACCCCCCTCTTTTTTTTAGTAAGTCAAATTCTGTTCCTGCTGCAGTAGGCCGCTGTATAAGATATTGGATACTAATCTCTTGCTAACGATCATCTAACAATAATTTATTTTAAAAAACGTGTTTTTGGGAACATATAATAGGCTAGTTGATGTTCTTGTGAGGTTTAGTTTCATATACAGTTTGGAATGGAAAAGCAGGCAAAATCTATACAGTTTGGAATGTTAAAGCAGGCAATGAGAGTATGGTCCATGAAACCATATTATGTTTTCATATACCTAAACAGTGAGGAAGAAATGAATTTCTGAATATGTATAGTCATTTCGCCCTTGCAGTCATATACCTAAACAGTGAGGAAGAAAAGATTTTCTAAACATGTAGATGTATAGTCATTTCGCCCTTGCAGTCATATACCTAAACAGTGAGGAAGAAAAGATTTTCTAAACATGTATAGTCATTTCGTCCTTGCAGTCCTTATTTTTCTAAGATTTAGTATGTTTTCTTGCTGATGTTCAGTCTTGACAGGAGAAATACAGCTACCTTTATTTTTTACTTTGTCTTTACATATAGAAGATAGATGATCCTGTTATGTGCCCTAGCGTAGGATCTAGTCACGGGTCGAGACACGGGGAAAGCCTCTGCTTTTCCCCGAGTATGTTCTCACCTTTCTCTGAAGAACCTATGCCGTCACAAGGAAGAAACCTGTCCTTGACAAGGTCTCGTAAAGTTGCTATTTTTTTTTATAAAAGTCTGGGTGGTTTCTTTATTCACTCTTACGGCCTTGAAATAGACTTAAAACAAAAACCCTACTTAGGACTTCTAATTAGGTATAAAGTCTAAAAATAGAAACCCAATAAAAATAACAACATAATCTACGGAAACATTAA
>JAOXYD010000005.1:9961012-9983759 GCA_028565735.1 Pinacopodium congolense | reverse complement strand
AAAAAAAAACCAAAAACAGAAACGAGAAGTGATACCAAACATGCTTAATGCTGCATGGTAGTATGTCATATGAAAGCTAAACATCTCTTACTAATTTTTCTCATCAATATTTCCTGCTTATTAAAGATCAACTCTAAATATAAATATATCATGACTTACTGCATATTAATATGAAACCTTCTTTTCAATTGTATTAAACTGGAATTACTTTGAGAGCAATTGAAATCACAAAAACTGCACGACAGGAATTGTCAATTGGTATGGAGAGGGTCTAACCTCTTCCCCAAAAGACCATGGTTCATGATCGCTTGTGTCCTTTTCAGAATGTGCACGGCAGAAAGGAAACATAGCCCCAATTCCCATCCACCTTCCAAAAAGCTTTGGAGTTGCGTCCCCAGCAAATCCACCAATATCAGGCCCAGAAAGTGGCTGGCCACTGAGTCCCTGTGTTTAAATTAGATTTTTAATTAAAAATTTGTCACAGGAGCAAGAAGTAATAATTGAAAATAACCCTACAACAAAACGAATTAATCACTGCAACAATTAGAACAATGACTTTAAATTTACAGGAACCACAATCGCAACATCCTCAAGTAAAACAATGGTCCTTCACTTACTTTACAAATCTCAACCTTCCACCATTCCTATAACCACTTACAGTCGGGAACACAAGAAACCATCAACAAACTTATTGCTCAGAATGGCATCACAAGCTACAATTGCAGAAGGCAAAACAATACAAAATGGGTAAGAAGGAAGTCTAGACTACCTAAAATCTTGATTTCACTTGGATCACTTCATAAGAAGAAAAACTAGAAACTTTACATACCAATTGAAGTACCATAGCCACAGACATGTGTAAATGTTCCCAGTTTGAGAGGTTGTCTCCTGTCCATGTTGCAGCATATCTTTGACTACCAACAAATCCAGCTCTGCTAAGAACAAAAGGGCGCTTATTTTTGTCAGCTAATTTCATGCCTTCAAATGTTGACCTTGCTGTTAGCATGCCGTAAACCTAATATCATTAGAATTTAGAAGTAAATTCAGTATCACCAATTGATGTTAGCTGAACCATCAGAATGCATCATGAAATATGCCAAACAAAGTCTATCAACCAGTTGGGTCGTCGTGATTCTATAATGTTCAGGAAAAATAAAAGAATATGTATCCATGCTAGAATCATTATGTGGCAAGAATAAGCAGACCATGGTTCAGGACGAGTACATTGTGATAGTAAGCGTGATTCTGACAACCTCCAAATTCAGCATCTCCTCTATGTATATTGCCCTCAGGCATTGTCTTAGTTACACTCTGAGAGAGAAGTAATTTGACTTGAGGATCATTGTAAGCCACAACAAGAACACAGCAAGAACCACATAAATCACCTTAAAAATAGCTGGCTCATTCATATCATTCCAGATACCATCAACGCCATTAAGAGTGAAATCTTTAACTAAACTAGCCCACCATGAGCGAGCTTTAGACTGTGTGAAATCAGGGAAAACACATGATCCAGGCCAGACCTCCCCTGAAATTAATAATGACACAAAGATTCATGAAAATTGAATAACTTTAAACCCTAATCCATTACCTGATCAGACCTGCTTAAAAAACATTGGATACCCCAAATCACAAATAACCATAGAGCAGTAGACACACATCAAATAAGAGTAACAAACTTGAAAACACACCAACAAATGGCCTTCCATTTGCCGTCTGAGTCCAGATATCGTTCTCAGAACCGCTATCATATGGAAAATAACCTTCTTCATGCTTGATACCAGGATCAATAATCCAAATAGCTTTAAATCCACTGTCATGGAGATCATTCACCAAAGACCGTGGATCTGGAAAACATTCCTGCTGACATCATTGTAACATCTTACAGTCAAGAGCAAAAATGGCAGGTCTAGTACAAGAAAACAGCCATTTATACATTGCAAAGCTCTTGATTCAAGAGATCTTGCTTCTATTTGTCCAAATGAAAATGCATAAAAGAGCACGGAAAGTATAATATCACATATGTAATTTTATTGCTCAAACCATAATTCCCAGGAAATAGTCATATCCTAAAAACTAAAATTTTGTATAGAATGATGTAACAACATCCAAAATCCAAAGCTTGAATAAAGTGGCTTTATAATGAACAATTGACTAACATTATCAGAGCACCACCCTAAAAGTTTACTAATGAGTAGAAACACAGGGTTGAACTTTGACATAAATGAACGTCCCAAAGCAATACGTTAGTTGGATTATATCCCAATTGAGTTTGGAATCCATCTAAAGCCAACTACTTAAATATGCAAAGGTAGCAATACCAAGTCATCAACTGCAGCTAAGCAACAAATGAGCAACAGCCAATTTTAGTCTAGTCTTCAACACCATGACAGAAACATATTCAACAGAAAGAGAAAAAGATATGAATAAGAAAACATGCCTTATCAATGGTAAAACAGCGAAAACCATCCATATAGTCAATATCCATCCATATTACATCACAAGGTATACCCTTTTCCCGAAAAGTTCTGGCAATCTGTAAAATTAAGAAACCCAAGCATGAAAAGCATGAGTAATGTTGTTAAAGAAGTAAAGAGACCTTCATGGAATAGCAATATTGAAATTGTAAATAATAGACCATAGACAGACTTTTGTTTCCTCATTCAGAACAAAGGCACAAAAATATAATGGAGTAAAGTGATCTGAAAAGCTTACTTCGCGAACTCTTTTATCAGAATCATAGCTCCAACGACTTTGGTGATACCCCAAGGACCATTTTGGAGGCATAAAAACAGTCCCTGTTGGCATTAATAAATTATTATCAAAGCCTAAAACATTGACCCATTCATGAACAACAATGCAAAAGTGACAAAATATATTTAAGTAGCAAAGATCAATGCCACTCGCGAACTTACCTGTTGCACGAGATAAACATTTCAAGACAGCTATTGGCGATAAAAATGGACCAAATGTAATGACAGGATATGAGGATGGAGCAATAAATTGAATTACTGATTCCTTCCTGAGATCAATCTGTTTATTCATCAAATAACAATTTCAAGATCATGGATCGTAATAAAGCTTAAACATCAAATGAGGCCACTTATGACATTAAGAACACTGAATCACCTCACAACGCATAGTCGTGTCAGCAAGAACTCCCAGAGCTTCTCCATTTGGAAGAACAGCTAATACCCAAGGATGAGACTGGTACAAGGATGTGGTTCCAGGACCATAACCCCATGCATCTGTGTTCCATGCGAAAACCTACAACAAAACCGAATGCCTGTAATAAAAGTTAGAAAACTCGTAAAGATGATATCAAACAAAATGGCATACCCTCTTCCCTGTCCGCTCAAGCTGTCCGCTAACTTCTCCAGTTCCATAAAAAGAGGTACCAGCAGGAAGCTATTCCAGAAAGGAAATCCATTCCATTACTTAGAATGATCAGGTTGAACTAAACCATGGTATCAACAACCACTGAAATATCGCTTTAACAACAGGAATTGATTAACCAACCTCAAGCTTAACGATCTGTTTCCCTGATAGGCATTGGAAAGCAGGGGTATAAGAAGGAACCCTGTGAGTCTGAGGAGTAATAGGTGTATCCCTATCCTTGCGATTCATAAATGAAAGGCTGGGAAAGGCTGCAACTCTATCATCATCAGAACAATCAAACCGGAAAACTCCATCCTCCAGGATTGGCTCAAAAATCATCTGTCCTGACACCGAGGTCACTTCAGGATCAGAGGCAGTAAGCACCTTTCCTTCACCAGAATCAGCCATTGTTCTACTTACCAACTTACTATCACTGTTAAAATTTCTTTTTTTGTTCCTGGATGCAACAAGTAAATTTATCTGTTTAAATTCATAAATTACACCAGATAACTCCTATTCGATCAAAATATTTGATTACAAAATAAGTAAGTCAATCCGTCAATCTATCAATAATAAAAGCAATCAACCAGAAAAAAGATTAAACTTGAAAGAAAAATCAAGTCCGAGTGACACACCTGGATGACCAACATCCAGAAAATGGTGAAGCAGTGAAGAGCGAGTGAGGAACAGCAGGGCACACTTTGTTGCTAATAATTTGATCTCTACAAATAAGCCTGACGACTCTCAACGTTCCTGCTTCACCACAAAGGAGACTGCTCCAACCCACTCCTGGCAGCACTTGTTCCATTAGTGTCTTTTTCTTGGTCGTTTTATCATATTATTATTTCTACTTGATTATTTAAAAAGAAAAATTGCCATTCTACAGTCGTTTATTGTATATTGTCGCACTCTCTATCTTTAATCCTACGGTAGTTGATAGATTCATCGTTTTGGTCACAGCAATCAGTGCTTTCATGTGACAGCCTCATCATAAATAATTGAGTGGAGTTTGTCACTGCCCAGTGGCTGTCTCTCCTCCTGTTTATAATGCAAAACACGTGTCAAAGAAAACAAAACGCAATCATACATCCACATCATCAGGCTGTCCATGGTTTGGACTTATCAATGAAATAAGTCTTTCAATTCTAATCACTGTTATAAAAAGGAAGGAACATCGGATTAAAAATTTAAAAGTTTAATTCGTATAAAATTGTTATAAAATTAGTATTGAATCGGTATAAAATAATAAGATATATAAATTATTAATTTATTTTTTTAATTTTTTATTAAATTATAATATTAAAATATATTATATTAAAAGTTTTTGTTTTTATATTTATTATTTTAAATAAAAATAAATAAATAATATTATATAAGAATTAAATAAATAATAATAATAATAATAAATTTAACAAATAATAAAAAAATAAAAATAAAAATAAAAAAAGTTAGAAAAGTAGAATTGAACTAAAAAATTAAAAAAAAGTGAAGAGGAATATGTTGAGTTGGATTGGGTTGAAACGGATCAGATCACAAATTAAACCAAGTCAAATCGATTGAATCGATCAATCGAACCGATTAAATCGGTCGGTCAAACCCTTAACCTTATAGTTTTTTAAACTGACGATTTTTAAAAGTAACTGAACCGATAAACCGATCAGTTTCAAATTAATTCGATCAAATCAGTCGATTCAGTTCGATTTTTAAAACCATGATTCTAATCACCCGTCCGAATTGAATGATTTACGGAAAGTAGACTATATTCACGTTTTAATATATTTGTTAAAGGAAAGATACCAAATTACCTTTTACCACTTACCAAAGCACACGGCACAAGAGGGAACAGTGAAAAAGACGATCAGCTGGACAAAGCCCAGGACTGAGACAAAACCATAGAAACAAGTTTAGGCCAGTCCGAACCTCAGATGCCGAAAAGACCTGAATCTGGGTTCGAGTCCGAGGATGGGAGAATCCAAAAGATTTTGCTTGGACCCGAGGTTAAGGATAAGGCTGTAATTTAGGCCCAGTTTGTAACATTTTTAGTACTGACTTTTTAAAATCTTGCTGCCCAAGCCCAGCCAGTTTCGCGTTGAAAGTATGATCCTGGGTCAACGGAAGCTCAGTGATAGATGTAGCCAAAAAAAGAAGAAAGGTCTCCTAATACACAAACTTATTGGCTGTGCTTCTGACAGGAATAAATAATTCAATTGAACCCTTTCTGATTTTCTAATGCTTAGATGTTCCTAAAGTTTCAGGCAATACTGAAATATTTTATAATTGAACAAGTGGAATTTCAGTTTTACCTGCAACTTCAAAGTCCGCAATGTTCCACCGGAGCTCCCAAGGTAAAATCCTATGAAAAAGGTTAAGTAATATCGTGTGAAATGATTGTATGTTTCTTGCATACTCAAAGGATTGATGTAAATAGTGGGATGATAATCAAAGTGTTAACATTCATGTTATTTCTGTGATTGAAGATTCCCCAAACAAAAATCAAATATGCAGCTAAACGTTTATATTTATGGAACTGCTGAGAACAATATTTGAAGTTGCTATATTTATGGAAAAATTTTCTGCCATGGTCGCTCAACTTTATATCAAAATCGTAGCAGGTAACAAAACGAGGGTTAGAAACTGAAAGAAGCATCAAATCTTTCGTTTAGAAATACGGACGCGAAGGGGATTCTTCATGACCATGGTGAAATCTTGTTTTTCGGCCAAATCAATGTTATGTCCATTTTCAGGTTCCCATTTAAAGTCTCTTATCAAATTGGCCACAAAGTATTCCTGATGTAGCAATGCCAAAGAAATAGCAGGACAGACTCTCCTGCCAGCTCCAAAAGGCATCATCTTGATCTCCCTTACACCTTTCACATCAAAATCCACTTCGTTCCCATCTCTCACAAACCTCTCTGGTTTAAATTCCAAAGGTTCTTCCCACACATTCGGATCCAGAGACATTTCTGCGACCATGAAGTTTATCATTGCGTTTCCTGGTATGTCATAGCCCTCAAATTTTGTATCCTCCTTGACTGCCCTTGGCAGAATGAAGTGCCCAGGTGGATGTCTCCGTAGAGTTTCTAAAACCACAGCTTTCAAGTAAGGCATTCTCTTTAGATCCTGCGTTGTGATCTCATCACCTTCTCTAACTACAGAATTGATTTCTTCAAGCACCTTTTCTTGTATGTGTTGTTGCTTCACTAAATTAGCCATGACCCATTGTAGCGCGGTCGTGGAAGTATCTGTACCACCATTCAGAAACTCCGAGCACAAACTAACCAATTCTCCATCAGTCAGCTTTCTTTTATCCTCAGGAAGCTGAAGTTTCAGGAGGGAATCAAGGTAGCTTGCAGTGCATTTATGATCATCATCTCCAACATTGTTCTGCTTCTTTTCTTGTCGTGCTCTGATAAGAGGAATGAGCACATTCTCTTGCTTGTCACGAATCGCCAGAAGTTCTCTCCACAGATTCCGAAAAACGATCTTTCCCAAGCGTGGCATGAAATTTAGCACGTTAAACCTGATGAAGTTGGTAAGGGAAGCTCGCTGGGCTGTTTCAATCTCTGTGATGACATTCTCCTCAAGTTTCTCCCCAAAGCACATGAATATCAGCAAACAAAACATGGCATGTTGAAAATGCTCGACAACAGTAATGGCTTTTCCTGATTCTGCTGCTTCTTTGAACTTCTTGTTGAGCACGTCCAATGCCCATTTACGACCATGAGAGTACACATGGAATCGAGAAGGGTGCGTGAGAAACAGTAGGTTTTGACGGAGCAGACGCCACAACGAACCATAGGGAGCAGTACTGACTGTATGCTGATCAGAGAAGAGGACTCGGGTTGTCTCAAGAGCCATTGGCCGGCTGGCAAAGGCTGAGCCACTTTGGACCAAAGCTTTATATGCAACGTCGTGACTGTTTATGAAAATGGAAGGTCGGGACCCTATTTGAAGAGTGACAATGGGACCGTATTTTGCACGTAGTTGGCGAAGGACAGGTTCGACGGTGGAGAAGTTCCTGGAAGTAGTAAGAAGCCACAAGAAATTGCCTAAAATTGGTATGGTAGGGGGTCCCGGTGGCAGCTTCTTATTGTGTAAGAGATTCAAGAGAGTATTAAGAGAAGCTAAAAGGCAAAGAATGGCAAGAATTAAGAACCAAAACTCCATTTTTACGTAGCCAAGGACGCCTTACAGAATGATAATGAAGGACTAATGAAGCCAGGTCATCACAGAAATGACGTTTAGTGAATGGAACAAAAGTTCAGTTCCTGTTGTTGGAGACGTAATATTGGCTGACAAGGAAACGTATATAGATTCTGTTTATTTTCCTAACGCTTGATTCACACGTTAAGCTTGTTGACTAATTAATATCGTACTAACTACGTAATAGGTGCGTTTATATTGGGTTAAAGAAAACCTTTTCTTAAGCTCATCCACTCAGGCCATCTAGAGAAACTCATTTACGTCCGTTGTGGGTGCGTGGCACTGAATTCTTTTAAGGCCGAAATATTGCAGGCAAAATTTCAGTTGTTATTTGTCATTAACTCTTAAGATTTAATTCCTCATTTGCGAGTCATAGGAGTGAGGGCTTCTTTGGTTTGGTGTGGTTTTGATTTTATATTTTAGTTTTTTATTTTATTAAATATAAAAATTAAAAAAAAAAATTATTATAATATAAAAATTAAGAATAATATATAAATATTAATATAAATATATAAAAATTATAATTAAAAATTACAATCAACCGTAATAATAAATGATCTCTTAATTTCGTTAATTCCTCAACTAAAACCAGGTCTAAAATTATTATATATATATAATTACTTTTCACATAATAATGTTGAAATAAATATTACTAATTTTTTCTAATGAATAATTTATCAAAATAATGAAACAGTTTGTCGGACATAATTTACATTTATGATATAAGTATATCCTTACATTTTTATTATTGTATTTATGATTCTTTATTTAAATTTTACTATATAAAAAATGTATCCATTTTTAATGTTTGCATGTAGTGCATAAATTTAATAACCTAGTTTTCAATGATAAAGAAATTTTGCTTATATTTATTTATTTAGATGTTTAATATGATTAATTTATGTTAGTTCCTCTACTAAAACTTATGTTACTTCCAGTACTAAAACTAACCTAAAAAATTAGTGTTATATATATATATATATTGAACAAGACTATCAGAAATTTGTGGTTACCTATAATATATTCGGTCATTTACTCAGTCAAAATTTAATGGAAGTAAAATTACTAATTCATATGCTATATTACACTAACAATTTTTTTATAATGGGAAATCGTATTTTATTTATAAATTTCAATATAAACTATTAATTACTTTACATATTTGGTAAAAAAAATTACCATTTTTTATGGAAAAGTATAATTATTTTTATTTCGATATGTATTAAAATACGTAGATTATGACTGTTAGAAAAATACTAAAGTATTAATAAATTATTAGACACAACAAAAAATGAAGCCTAAAGAGACTGAATCAATTTTTTTTTTAAATCAAAGGAATTGAATCCCTGAGGTTAGTGCAAATAATGTGAAAATTTCCACATCCAACTACCATTCAAGTGATTTATTAGAAAATTTCTTTTATTAAAACAATATTTTAAAGTTACCAAGTTGTATAAAATCAGCTAAGTGGTGAGAAAAGAATACGGAGATGAGGGTAGGATTATTCCTATTCATGAAGAGAGATGGTACTTACATGCTTCTTTTATGTTTTTCAAAGTGTGAACGCGTTCTTTTCCTTAAATGCTACGTCTACCGAAAGGGGACAAATAAAAACCTCGCCGAAAGCGACCACGAGATTACTAACGTCAACACCGCGTGTGAACACATTTTTAGTTGACATTAAACGATATCCGGCTACTGTCTTTCGCCTACAAATTTTTTACTAACTACCCAAAAAAGAAAAAAGTTGACAGATCTCAACCCCCGGACAAAATCCTAGTCCACAACCTATCTGCCTGCCTTCTTTAATTTCGGTGACAACCAAGCCAGTAGTAAGAGTTCTGTAATACCAAGTCAAGGAATATCCATTGCAATCATGTTTAACAGCGGCCGCGGCGGCGGCCCCGGTGACGAAGAAGACGCATTGGGTCACATAACGATGATGCTTAGTCCTGGTACTACGGCGGAGGTGTCTCCGGTTGGGGCGAAGGGCAGGGGTGGTCAGCAACAACAGCCACAGTGGGGGCAGCAGGAGACGAGAGAGTTAATAGCAATAAGAGCGGAGTTGGAGAAGGATTTCAGTGTTTCAAAAAGGAACAAAACTCTTTGGGAGGTTGTCAGCTCCAGGATGAGAGAAAGAGGTTTCTTTCGCACCCCTGATCAGTGTAAGTGCAAGTGGAAGAACCTTGTCAACCGTTATAAGGTACCCAATTTTGTTTTTGTTCTTTTCATGTGTATTGTAAGCTATGAACATAATAGCAAGTCTTGTTTTGGGTTGATAGTTGAGACCCTTTTAAGTGGATGTGTATGAAGGCTCTATTTTCCCTAGTGTTTTGTTAGGGTTCTTAATTTGGTAGTCAATTCCGCTAAGTTCTATTCTTTTTGAGGTTTCCCAAGCCAAGACCAGAAGCATTTGAAGAAACTTTGTATTGTGTGAATAGATTTTTGGAAGGAGGTTATTTTTTTGTTATATTCCCAGTTTCTGAAAAGATTCTACCTCCCACGTTGAAGTCCTTCGAAGCCTAATTCAGCAATCTACCAAAGGCTTAGATAAAAGGGGATTTAGATGGAAATTAGCTTGTTGGATGGAATTCATTATGGGAATGGACAATCCAACATCCACTATCAAAAGTAAAAAATAAAAAATGGTGCTTTTCCATTTTCCAACACGAGATAATAGTTATTGGTTATTTGCCTAATTTACTCTTTATGTTTATTTGTTTTCTCAGTGCCACTGCAGAAGTATGTTTTTTATTTATTGCACAGCCTCATATATATTTCTTAGTTTTTTCTCCATCACTTATTCTCATGTTAGAAGTCGTATTTTCTTGCATGTTACCCATGTATTTCTTTTTCCAACATTATGTAACCGATGAAACTGGTCATGGTTCTTCATCAACTGCATATAAGGTGCCAAAAAGTAGGATGTCAGATTACAGGAACAAAAGAGCTGAGAATAGAGGTACTGATGAGTGATGAAGCGGAGCTTATTGTGCTTTACCATTTAAGGAAATAAAGGTCCCTTCCCAAAGCGGATATAGTAATAATAGCTTTATAAGAAGCTATCAACTTCAGCAATATATATTCAAGATCTTATGTTTGTAGATACAGATATTTGTATGTGCTGGTTATAAAAAAAAAAATGTTCTTGATAAATGTACCCATGTGAAACTTTGTCTTTTAAAGTCAATATCCTTTTGAAGTGATAATTCCAGTTAATTCTTGTGGTACGAAAACTGCACCAAGTTTTTACCATCTGGAATTCAATGAAATGTTTTTCTCTTTAATCCTGGGATGCTGTCTCGGTATGAAAGCAAACGGTGGCTTCATGTGCTCATGCACTCTGTCTCTCTGGACTATCCATGCTATGCCCTTTCTTGTAAAATGAATCCAAGCAATAGTCCCTTGCTGTGCAAGCTACCCTACTGAACTTGTTGATGCAACGATTTAGTTGGTATAATCTTTGATAATTTCAATGATTATGGTGAAAAGAACATCAGGTTTTACTTTATATTTGAAGGACTTGTGCCAGCAGGTTGCCCCTTGCCATAAATGATATTGCTCTTCGTTGAATAAGATGAATGACTATTATTTAACCTATGTATGTCCACATTTTTATCCTTATCCAGTGATTTTCTGGTTTAATAGGGGAAGGAAACATCTGATCCTGAGAATGGCAGGGAATGCCCATTCTTTGAGGAACTGCAAGCAGTATTCACTGAAAGAACAAAGAGCATGCAGCAATTACTTCTTGAACCAGAGGCAGGTTCTGCAAATGCCAGGAAAAGGGTGAAGAGATTGAGCGAAGATAGATCCTCTGGTGAATTCTCAGATTATGGTGATGATAATGATGACAGTGAGGAAGAGAAGCTGACCAGAAGCAGTTCCAGAAAGAGGAAAGGTGAAAGGATACTGGTGGAAAAGTCTGCAAGAGGAGCAACTTCATCAAATACCAACACAAGCGCGACTATTGGAATACAAGAAATGCTCAAGGACTTTCTACAACAACAGCAGAAAATGGAAATGCAGTGGAGGGAAATGATGGAAAGGCGTGCTCATGAGCGGCAAGTGTTTGAGCAAGAATGGAGACAGTCAATGGAGAAGCTTGAGAGGGAGAGGTTACTGATTGAGCAGGCTTGGAGGGAGAGAGAAGAACAAAGGAGAATTAGAGAAGAGGGCAGAGCTGAGAGAAGGGATGCCTTACTGACTACCCTTTTGAATAAACTTATCCATGAAAGAAACATCTGAGGTCATTGGTTTTTCATTACTGTGTCAAATGTTCCGAAAGTTTGGTTTGTCTGATGGGGGAGGCCAATACGGAAACCTATTCTCCTCTTAGTTTTGGGGACAATGCATACAGTTATAGGTGGCTCATAGTTTAATAGGCCTATTCTGGCTTAAATTTATGTTCCACAGAAGCTTGAGAAAAGGAAAACTGTATTCATGCTTTTCTTGTTTCTGTCGGTCTTAAGGAAGGTGCGTTCTTGAAGATATATACTTTTTACCTGTATATATTTTTCAGCTTCTAAAATGATGATGAGTCCAAATATTGGTGTACATGTCTCTCTTTGTCGTTCGGTTCTGTAAGAGGGGCAAAGTCTTCAGTTGTATCAAAACTGAAGAAGGTTGTTCTGTGTTCTGGAAATTTTTGGGTATAAGATGATCGATTACGAGGAAATTGATTCTCAAATTCTTATTCTTTGGTAATTTATGAAATATTTCTTCATTGGCTGTTTAAATCTCCAATCTTTTAGTAATACCACCATCTCACAGATTTAACAACGCAACTTGAATTTTTATGGTCTGTAAAATTTCATAATAATGATAAGATATTTATAGTTTATTTTATTTTTCAAAATGAGTAAATTACACTTCATAGTTTAATGAAATTTCACTTAAATTGAGTTTTTTAAAAATTATTACTTTTTACTCCCTGTACTTTAGAAATGTCACCATCCTCTTAAATTTTATAGGAAATTCGTAGCCCCCTATCATTGTATTTTTGTTCAATTCACTAACATAAGGTTAGTGTGGTAGATGATGTAACCACTGTGTAGATGACTTGGGAGTTGATGTGGACATTACGTGGCAGCTGGTCCAAAACAACAGACGATGTCAATCAATAACAAATAATGCCATCTGCTGTTGAAATCAAAACCAATAAGCAGCTTCATTATTTAAAATCAGTTGGTGTGAAAAGGAGAAAAGGAAAAAAGAGAAATCAAAAAATTGAGAGGTGAAACGAGAAGGAGAAGTGGGTAGTGTGAGATGTAAATCAAGGAGGAGAACCAAACTCTAGTAAAAGAGGAGGAGAACCATTATCAACTAGTTTCAAATTGACTGATAACAGATAGTTTTAAATTTAAAATTAAGTTTTGGAAATTTACCATAAAATGTGATACGATTAATGATTTATATAGAAAGTTCTTGTGTCATGTTTTTTGCATGGGAACATTATGTTTAACTTTCTATACATCTATAGTGTGGTACATTCCCGTTTTCTTCTTAGCATAATTGTCAAGTTAACAAGGGCATGTTTAAGTGTTATTTTGTCTAATATGCTATTAATTCTTCTTTTCGTTATATATATTTGTTGAAAAATAGTTAGTAATTTCCCATTTTGAAATAAACCTTGAGTGTTAACATGGTAAAAAATATCAATTCTTCTCGTATATATGATACAAAGGTAGAGAAAAAGGATTGTTTTGACACAGAGATATATAAGATTACACTCATGGATTGAGACTACTTGATAATGACAATAATATGCAGCTATTGATAAAGTTGGTAGAAAATGGAAAGTTGAAGACAATGGATGTATATTTGGATGGAGAAAAGTATCCTAGATTATTTGTTGTGAATAACCTGACTATAGGTATATCTTTTGAAGTTATTAAAGAAGATGAAGTTGTCATTGTCATAGTTAATGGCCCCATTATAGGCATTGAAGTTTTAATTTCAACTACCCATGGTGTAAGGGAAAAGGAAACAACCACTATTCTATTTATTGTTAAAGTAAAAGATGTAGCTTAGAAGGGACTTTGTATTGATTCATAACTTGAGCATGATTCAAAAGACAAATCCTATAGTAAAGAGGAATCATCAAAATATAATAACTTAGGATATTCTAGCCATGAAGTTGCAAAGGAAATTTTTTAGTGCAGTCTAGATCAAGATTTGCCTATTATGAATGACTAGTTACCATGTTTCAAGAATGTTGATTTAGGGGATAGTGAGATTAAGGTAGGTGATGATGATATACTAGTATTGATAAGAGTTCAAGTGAAAGAATCAGGAAGCTAAAGTATCCATATTTCATTTCTTTAAGTTTAATGAGAGGTGAAATTAACTTGAAAACATGGTACGTTTTTTCAATTTGTTGACACTTTCAAAAAGGAATTAAAGGACATGAGTATCTAGTATGGTTCTGATTATATATACATTAAAATGAAAGGTCAAGAGTCACTACACAGTATAAAAAGAAACGAATGTGAAGAATACATGCAAGTTAAATAGAAAATGGGGTAGCATTTTAAATTAGGACATTCTAGGATAAACATCATTGTGGTATAATCTTTAAAAGGATTTATTACAAATGGATTAATAAGAAGTATGTAGCACACTTTATAAATAGTCCCAGTTGGAGCATTGAAGAGTTAAAAAGGGGAAGTTTTGCAAGACTATCAATAAGACATCTCCTACATGAAGGTATAAAAAATTAAAAAGCATTCATTGTTCTTACTTTTAGGCAATGAAGGGTATAATATCAAAAGTTAAGAGAAGATTCCTTAATTATCATGGAAAGCAATGGGAGAAGTTCACTTCACATTAGGGCATGTAGACCTAATATCATGAAGGTTTCTTTGATTCATGTCACACTTGTTTAGAGCATGTTAAAGCTGGATTTGTGAGTGCATGTAGACCAATCATCTGCATTAATAGATATTGATAATATGGACTGTAATTATACTAGAAAATTTTAAAAAAAAATTTCGATGGTTTCCTTATTATCTACTTGATGAAATAGGATCCAATCACTCATAAGTTTTTATAAGTGATAGAAGAAAAGGTACAATACTAAAAAACTGAGAGATACATTAATATAAAAAGAGTATATATATATATTAGTGTTATTTTTCTCATATTATATAAGACTTGAATAGCTATTTGAGCATGAATTAGCCTGATTTTGGCATCAATTTTATTTCATGCATTTTTTTGTTTAATTTACAATGACAATTGAAGTTTTTGCTATGATAAAAAATCATATGTAGAGTATTACTTCTGCTTGTACACAATGAGGCTTTAAAAGAGAAATGAATAGGTTTAAGGAAATTCACAAAGAGGTATATGACTGGTTACACACAATTCATTAAAGGAAATGATGTAGAGATACCTTTGATAGGAGATCTAAATGTAATATTTCATCAAATAACACTGCAAATGTGTTTAATACTTACTTGAAAAATGTATAGGATACACCAATTTTGACTTGCCCAAAGATTATAAGAATGAAAATTATGAAACGATTCTATCAGAAGAAGTAAGGAATGACAACTTATAATGGTAATATTTGTCCTAGCCTTTTATCAAACCTCGAGAAGAACAAGAAAGAGTTTATGAATTATTTGACTCATTTTGTTGGGGATGGGAAGTTTAAAGTTGATCCAAGAAAAAATCATCAAACTCGATATCTACTTAATTTTACTACCATCTATCTTTTTCTCATGTTAAACTATTAACTTCTTCTGTTTCCTCAATTCATTGATGATATCTATACTTCTAGGAGTAAATTTCTTAGCATACAACTTGAAGATGTTGCAACGAACTTTTCCCTAAAATTAAAAGATAAATTAGTATAATGCTATATTTTGTAAGTCAATTGAAATACATATACACTTTATCCCATATTTATAACATCCAAAGAATCTCCTCTTTCGATTCTTTTTTTTTTAAGTACGTAATTGAGCCTCTAAAACTATGACTTCAAGGTGCATGCATATGTTGTACACTTATTCTTAAGTAAGTAAATGATTCCATATTTAGATATTTATGACAAGTACAAACTTATTGAAAACCAAAAGACTAATTGTTGTCAAATTTATTGTCTAAACAAGAATTCATAACAAAATATATTGTTATTCTCATAAAGGAAATTATTCTCGATCTAGATATACATAAAACCCAGGTACATAATGTCATTACATATGTATTTTCCTCAAATCAATCTAATTAGTTTATATGTGACATTCCTTCTTTTCTTTAACTAAACATGTGAAAGTACAGCAAAAGCTGAAAGAGGGAAAAAGACTTAGTGCCTGTTTGGATGGGCTTTTGGGAGGTCAATAAGCTCTTTTTTCCACCACAAAAATCTTTTTTTTTAATGGGTGTTTGGCAGGAGAATTAAAAAGTACTTCTTTAATAGATATGACTTTTTTGACAGCCAAAAGATAACTTTTTAATAAGCTCAAATTTGGAGCTTCTAGAAAAAGCCTCTGAAATGACCTTTTTGGGTAGATGTTTCAGATCAATTAATGAGTTTATTTTTAGTCCTTTTTACCCTTATATTTTTAACATAATGCCCGTAATACCCACATATCCCCATCTTCACATTTATCTTGCAAACTCATCTTCTCGTTTATCTTGAATATTTATTGAGATTTATATAATATTATTTGATTATTTTTATATGTTTTAATATTTATTTCTAATATTAATTTTACTTATGTTGTAATCCATATAAAATATTTGGTTAGATCTATTTTCATTTATGTTTCATATAGTTTAAAATTATATAATAATTAATACATTGTACTTTGCATATTGTTTAATATACTTTAAATAATATTTATTACAAAATAAAAGATAGTTAAAATCAAAAGTGCTTTTATTTTTATATTGTCAAACAATCTACTGTATGAAACTCTTTCAAAAAAGTTCTTTTTTAAATGACAGCCAAACAGTCAACTGAATTTATAGAAAAGTTCTTCTCAGAAAAAAAAAATCTACAGAAAAAAGCTCTACTAACAAAAGATATACTAATATAAGCCCATCCAAACATACACTTAATCTATATTGATGCAAAGTTAAAGTAATATATTTTCTCAGTCAAAATATTTAGCTTAGAAGTGCATCTCATCATCTTACTTAAGTGATCTCTGTGTCTTTCACTAGAGAAAATTTAAAAGATTAAAGTAAGGATATTACTAGGAGTATATGACTAATTTATAGAAAAAGTTGGTATACACTACTACCAATCTATGACTAATTTAATAAACAAAGTATATTTATGACTTTTGATTCATACGACAACATAATGTGAGAAATTTATATTCAAGGGAAGGAGTATAATTTTCATCACTTACTTAACTCAAATCTAGATATAATATGAACATTCAATCAAGAATAACTAATGAAAAAATTAATTTATTTTTATAATCAATTTAATTAATTAAGAAGCAACCATAAACTTAAATATGTCCATTAATAAGCAAGCTTGTAGATCATATTACTTAATTTATAGAAGGAACCAATTGATTTTAATTTGAAATGGCAATCATCATTTGGTGTTTCCTCATAGTCACTATAGTTAATTATCTTATTTATGTGGAAATTGGATTTAGTTTTTACTGGTATAGAACTTGTCTCAACTAAAACATATACTAAAAGACGTATGCATCTTCATTTCATTCCTAATATACTATACGACATATACATCTTCATTTCATTCCTGTTATACTTAATGATCACTTGATAAATATCGAACCCAAAATGAGCATTAGAGATAACTCTCACCAAGTGGTATGAAGAACAAGAATAATATTAGATCCAACTAGGTAAAGAAATAACTGTAACCTAACCTGTATTCCATAGAATCCATATATAAAACACCATGTTTTCCTTAAAGAAGCTTAACAAGAATCATAAAGGTATAATCTCCCAATTATTTTTTGGACACAAAAAAAACCCCTTTGATATGTTCAACATTTAAGTAGACCCTAATAACAAAAATTTTCAAAACAACCTTTAATAGGTATTAACTCACCTTCCTTCACGTTAGAGGAATGTCTTTCATGCAAGAATTTCATAGAAATGATATATAAGGAGAAAAATCCACAATGCAATAATGGAGAAACCAACTAAATGTTAAAACATAAAGATGTTTATGTTTTTTCCTACAACAAATGACATTGTCTACTGCTAAATTTTGATTCCAACAACAGATAATGTCTCTTGTTATTGGAGTCGTTCAATATTAAAGACAACATGCAACATTTGACCATTAGAAGAAGCAGCTAATTTCCTGCTACTTTGGAGAGATAGGCATGTCATTTCTATGTAATGTCCAAGTTAGCTCCCATATCATTTGTCATGTTAGCCTCTCTGTCAGGTCAACAATAATGATCATGTCAGCCTTATATTAATGATTATGTCAAATTTAATAATGGGGTATAGTGAATTTCTTTCAAAGTTTAAAGCAATGTGGTGACATTTTTAAAATATAAGGGATGACTTGAAATTTGGCCAAACCAAAAGAGGTGGGTGTAATTTACTCTTTCATAAACTTCCTTTGATTCCTTGTGAGGGTCTTGAATCCAAAAGAGGATTCTACATTTGAACTTTTTGTCTTCATACCTATAAGTCTAAATTTGCTAAATGACTAAACAATGAAATAGAATTAACATAGAAAAAACTTTGACTTAATCACATCTCTATTTGGCTTTAAAGAAGATTCCCTAGATCTAGTCACATAGAATTTATCTGGACTTAGTTAATTTATTAAAACCCAAACTCTAAGCTAGACTTTTGATATTGGTAAACCTTAATTTCTACTATGATCTATTGCTTAGTTGAGTAGTTTAATTAATTTAACTATTTAATTAAGCTTATCAACTCAATTTGATTTCTTTAGATAATTACTCATCGAGTGACCCATTAATTATAGAAAATCCCTATGAAAATAATCTTTGGACTTTTAGGATCCAATGTATTATTTGTTGATAAGGTATGCTTACCTTTGATATGTTTAATAACTTAATTATTTTTTTCTTTGTATAAATTTTGTTTTAAATTTAAAATTTAACAAAAAAATTAGTATAAAATGCTCATTAAATTTGAATAATAAGGTTGATTTTATGTGTTTTTCTAGTGTTCCACCTTGAAATCTTTATTTATAATTTGTTTTGTCATAAATTACTGGTCTTACAACGTATATCAAGAGACCCACTTTTTTTGGATCTTTACAAACATTTTTTTGTTATTAGAAGCCTTAAATTAATTCATCTTTGTCCTTTTTCAAATTCTTCACAAGTTTCAAACCAACGATCTTTTAATGTATTTATTAAAGCCTTACCACTTAAATAACCAAAGTAGTTTGTTAATTATTAAAAAAAGTTAATATTGAACTTGTGATTCAAGGTACAATTACTGCATGGCAGAATGTAATTAGATATATGAGTCTCATAACCACATGACATCCAACAAGGCAATTTATGGGCCACCAAGAAATTTTTCAAAAAAGTGTAATGTGGCACTCACGTGACACGTGGACCAATCATAATTTGGTACGTGGTTGTCCAGTTATAAGTTTCCACATGTCACCATCACGTGGAAGATAAAGGGTCCAGTTAACAGAGTTGGATCCAGGGTTATTTTTGAATATTTTTGAAATTTTAATGTTTCTAAAACGTTAAGTTCTATCTTGAATGTTCTAAAACAATAGGGTATAATATAAATATTGATTAAAATCTTATTATTCAAAACACACTTTTTTCCCTTAACCGCTTCTTTCTTATTAAGCATCATCCTCTTTACTACCGATTATTGTTATCATCATGTCATCATCAACGCCGTTACTCTTATTGAGCATCATCGTCCCATGTCATTGTTTTAGTTCATGTCATTAAGGTTAGTAATTAGTGTAACATTATTAAAAAAAATCTACTTAATCATTTTATTTCTCATAAACATTGCACCCAAAAAAATCCTAAACATCTCATTATGTTTTGATTTTGCTTTTGATGTTCTAGGTATATCGTTTCATATATCTCCAACTTTATATAAGGAAGCTTATTCTAATTCTTTGTTCTAAGATGTTGAAACTTTGAGATTAACTAAAATAGTGTTTTATCGTCTGTTGTTTGCTCAATATTGTTTTTGGTTTCTGTAAGTAATATGGCACCTAAGAGGGAGGTGAATTAGGTGTTTAAATTTTTTTTTACTAATTAAAACTAGCAACTTAAACCAATTAGAATCTAAATGCAATCACTAAACCAAAGTTCAACCTAAGATGATATGGAAATGTAAATGCTAAAATGAATGTAATAAATTAAAATTCAAGCCATATAACTAATAATAAGTAAAGGAGATAAGGGAAAAGAGAGACACAAGGAAATTATAGAAGTTCACCTATCCCAGAGATAGGCTACTTCTTCTTTCTAATTACTTGTTGGATGATTTACACTAATTAAACAAAAAAAAAGTACAATCTTCTTATAAGGTGAAGAGTAATCTTTACAATCTTACTTTCTAATGGTGAAGAGTAACCCTATACAAAACTAAATCTTCTTGTTGAAGGTGAAGAGTAACCTTTACAATCTTACTTTCTAATGGTGAAGAGTAACCTTATACAAAACTAAATCTGCTTGTTGAAGGTGAAGAGTAACCTTTGACAACTCTTTTTAAGGTAAAGAGAAGCCTCTACAACTTACAATTAACCAAATGATTCAATAACCCAAATTCAAGTAACCAAATACACCTTAAAAGGTGTTTCACACAATGCACAATTAAACTAAGGGCTTTATCTTTCAATAAATGATATGTATGAATGATGAGAACCTAGAAAGTATAAACACTCTTATTATGATAGAAATTATGCACAAAAAATGTTTATATATATATATGCAATATAATCAAAATGAGCTAAGTACAAAATCTAGACAGTTTAAGCACTCTATGAATGTTCAAATCAAAACACAAATATAAATGCTTAAAATCAAACTAAAAATTTCATAACACTCCTAACATCTTATGTGAACTAAACACAATATATTTATGCACCTAGAAACTAAATTAAATTGTGATTAAATGAAAAACATAAAAAAAAACTAGACAGTTTTGTTGTATGAGTGAACTAATGTATAAAAATGATGAAACAATCAACCAAAAAATTTTGAAACTATGATTATTTTTACTCCTAAGAACTTAAACAAAAAGAAAATAATAATAATACACACTAAGAAACAAATTAAGTAGGTTGAAACCAGGATCAAACTTAAACCAGTGAAAATAGAAACTATCTTAAAGTAGTTGAATGTTCAACCTCAAAGATAACTGAAATAAGCCTCTAAAAATCGAAATCAAAGTTAAACACAATCTACAAGACTTAAGTGAGCAGAAAACAACAATTACACGACTTTAGAAACAAGATTGCTCAACAAAAATGTAAAAGATGGATTAATATGATGATATGATGATATAACCCTTATAAAATGTAAAAGATGGATTAAACAGAAACTTCAACACTCAATCAAGATGAAAAAGACAATTTCGCACACCCAGAAACTCAATAAAATAGTAAACGAATGGATTGAAAGTGATAGTAATAAAAGTTGGGCAACTTGAGCTTTTTGAGACGTTTAGGCTCTTTGATCTATTCACAGAGCATCTAGAGGGTGTAAATTCGTTTTAAGAGGGTATATATAGTGTCTAGAGGCTTAAGGATGGTTTTGAAGTGTAAAATAGCCATTAGAATGAAGAATAGAAATAAAGGACCAAAGGTAAAAACTAGCCGTTGGACTTATATGGTGAGTTTTAGGAACAATATGGCCCCTCCATACCACCGTATTGGTCTTTGGAAATAGACTCAATACGGGGGTCTGGACAGCTCACTGTATTGCCTCCAGAAAACCAGAAAAAAAAAAGTTACAAACAAGCTCCAATCTTATCATAACAACAATCTAACATGAATTAGAGTTCAAACAAACTTTAAATCATGTATTAAGACTATATAAATAATTAAGACACATTAAACAATTCAAATTATAAATTGGCCTTTGAATTGAGAAAATATGAAACTTTGTCAAATCAAACGCAATGCATGGCCAAACTTAAGCTCTTAGATAAATTGAACATTAAGTATAACTTACAAATATATTTGAAATAATTTATCTAAGGTCTTGAAGCTTCCAAATCCTTTGTTCATCTATTATCTTTAACTTTGACCTTCAAACTCCAAGCTTTTCATACTGAATTCACTTTGAAATATACCTATTTTTGAATTGTACATCATAAACTTAAACCATTAGTAATCAAATATGTTTTGTTATCATTAAAACCAAGATTAAAACTTCCTTTAATTCAAAAATCTCTCCATTTTTTATGATGAAAAAAGATATGATATTATCACCTTCCAAACAACAAAACCATAAAATAAAATAACTAAGCATCTCATATCTTCGAAAAGGGTCAGTTTTAACCAAGACTCCCCCTTAGTTTATGCAATCAAAGCTCCCCTTTGGACCATGTATTTAGGTAATTTAAGTTCCCCATAAATGTATGCATTAGCATATAACATATGTAGGAGCAATTGGTCATTAAAAGGGACAAACATAGGCATACACTCCTAATAATTAACTCCACTTTAATGATAGGCACAAACATCATTCAAAAATAAAAAATATCACACATATTTCTTGTCCTTTTTTATATCATAAAAAAGATTGAGAAACATGAGTGAAAAGCACAAATCAAGGAGTAAAACATGCATAAGATGATAAATAAGAGAGAAAAGCATGCATAAATGCAAACTAAGGAGAAAAGTATCTATAAACACATAAACACATAGAAATCAAAGAGATGCACTATCAATCATGCTTAATTCTTTTCTAATCATGCAAAACCTATCTTCATTCCTTAGTTTAGTAAAGATATCAGTCAATTGATGATGTGTATCCACAAACTCCAATTTAATATCACTATGTGTACATGATTTATTATAAAATGATGTCTTATCTTAATATACTTGTTTCTTGAATATTGAACTGGATTCTTATATAGGCAAATGGCATTAGTGTTATCACACCTAATATGAATCTTTGTCATTTCCATACCATAATCTCTTAGTTTTTGCCTAATCTAAAGAACTTGTATATAAAAATTACAGCTG
>JAOXYD010000005.1:9927679-9954063 GCA_028565735.1 Pinacopodium congolense | reverse complement strand
TTTATTTAGTTAGTTATTAATACTAATGTAATTTTATTTTTATTATTGACAATAATTAAATTTCAAATAGAAATTAGAGAAATTAATTAAATATATTATTTCATATATAAATAATTAAAATAATTTTGATATTTATTTATTTTAAAGATATTTTTAATTTAAAATATGTTTATTAAATAATTATGAAATTTTTAATATTTTTATTCTTAAAAAATTTTCTAAAATTTAAGTTGTTATAAAAAAAATTAAATAATTGAATTATCTTAGTCATAATTTTTATTACTAATTAATATTAAATAATTAAATCTTATATATTAATAATAATAAATCATATTATGACAAAAAAAGAAAAAGAAACATCAAAAACTAAATTTTATAATTTTTATAAATTGTAAAAATTAAAAGAAATCAAAAATAAAAATAAAAATCACAATTTATTGGAGTCAAATAGACCTAAATTTTCATTTAGTGATTGACATTAATTGAAACTTTATTTTTTATAATTAAAAAATATGTGAAAATTGATATTAATGAATATAAATATTACATAAAAATTATATTATATTTATTGTATTAATTAAATGTTTGAAACAAGTTGAAATTATATTTACAAGGGATGCATTATATATATAAGGAGTTATGGATCATTTTGCAGATTTGACAAAATCTATGGACCAATTTATAATTTTAAAAAAATTGGCCAGTATCAGTACTAATATTGGTCAGTACCTGTATAATACCATTCCGAGATAAAAACTGGTATCGGTGTAGTACCGATTTTTAAAACACTAATTATAAAAATAAAAATTTTTAAAGGTTAAAATCAAATTAAATATAATATTGTAGAACTCTAATCAAACTAACATTGTCGGGCATCGGTCTCTTTTTCTCATAGATATAGTTAGTTTTCTAATAAGGCCAATTGATTCAAATTAATTCACAATTTAAGTTCTTTAATAGGACTTTTCTTTCTTTAAAAAATAATACACCAACATCGATGGCAAGTTTATCAATCACAAATAATATATGGAATAATTAAAATCAAGATATCGCTCCATAGAGCAAGTGTCAAATTGCAATTACTAGGCCAAATTAGGTCGCAATTATCTAGAGATTCTAAATCGAATGAAACTGCAAACTAAACTTACCAAATGAATTTGAAAGTATCAAGCCATGTAGAATAACTTAGTTGATAAAAATAATTGTCTAATTGAAAGGAATAGGTTGGAAAAATGCTCTTTAATAATCTAAATGGATTAAAAATATATTAAGACGCTTGTTATAGGGTCACTTTACTAAATCAAAGTAATGTTATGGTTAAAACAAAACTTTATATCTAATTACCTAAGTTGGAGTTTGGTTATGCTACAATCTTAAGCAATAGGCTTTAAAATTAAAAAGCTTAATCCAAAAATTCCAATTTTCATATTATAACCCTCAAGATAAATCAAATTTTGGTTACTTAATGACTTAAATTAGGTTACTTAAATATTTGTCCAACAAATTTGGTAGATTTCTTGGATCCTAACTTGTTTCTTAAGGGGATGTTTAATTGGGTTGTGATTTTTTGTTGTGATTGTAGTGTTTTTGTATCGGTTATTGTATTTTCTTTTTCAATTTCTATATTATATTAGTGTGTTTTCTTTATCGATTTTTGCATTTAAAAAAACAAAAAACTAAGGTTCAACTAAACAGGACCTAAGTTTATTCTAAATGTTTAGTTTAGAACAAGCATTAGTCTCTTCATTTAAATAAAGGGCAACCCCTAATCATGCATGGAATCATATTTAGCACATCTTTAAATCATTTCATAAGCATTTTCCAACCAAAAACAAATTCAGCCACTCATTTGAACTAAGAAAAGGATCATTCTCATAGGATTCATCATGTTCTTACATAAATGATAACAAAATATAGATTTAAATTGTAAAAGTAAGTTAGAGTACACCATAAACAGTCCCTAAACATGTTTACATACTTGAATCATGTGTATGAGCTTCAACAATCCCAAAATACAACTTTAGATCCACAAAACATGATCAAAATGATGAAGAACAAGAGAAAATAACCTTAGAAGTTAAGGTGATCTGATTTCTCTCTTGATTTCATGTTTTCTTTGTTTCAACCCGCTAAAAATGTGTTTATCACTTCAACATATATGTCTGAGAGGTGCAGGAACAAGTTGGTAAGTTGCAGCCAATCAGATTGAGAGATCCAGTTGGTTTTGTCTCAACTACTAGTAAAATGATACTTAAAAATGAGTACCACAACGTCATAATACCACCGTCATTATTTTCTTTAGCAACATATAATCTTGTAGGAATTGTACATTGTCCTAATTTAAGGGAGGTTTCTACTATAGTAGATATCTGATGTGTTTCACCATTGAAATTGGTATATATATATATATATGGTTCTTCAAGTTCATATAATTCTAAAGAATGAACTGATTATTCAGTAATATAACTTCTAGAATTTCCTGTATCTATTAATATCTTGCATGGAATATGTTGTCTTCCATTAAAGTATTCTCCTTTAATGATGTAATTATTTGATTGTGTTAATCTTGATCCTAAAGTACTCATTGAGTGAGTTAATCCTGAAATTCCTGTATATGTATAAGATAATTTAGGAATTAATCTACTATATGTATCTATTTGGGGTTTTGGTTGAAGATTTAATACAAAATCATCATGTATCTCAATTATCTGAGAAAATCTTAGAGGATAACATCTTTCAATTTCATCAAAAAGTTTGGGATAATCTATTGTCTCTTGAAGAGCATAACACTCAGTATGATGTGTATTTGACAAATCATATGATAATCTATAAGTAAATGAATATGGTCTATTTCCTTTATGCATTAAATCTTTCTTTTGAAAATCTTTCACAAGAGTTAAAACTTTATCAAAATGTGTATCATCTATATGATATCCGAATTTTGGATGAACCGTAAACATGAGTTTTTGATATATTAAATTTCCTTGAACTATTCCAAGACAAGCATCTTCTCTATTTTCCATTATGTTATCTAATACAGCTATTGTGATTGGAGTATCTATTCCTTCTCTAAATGTTGCTCTTATGATTATCTGTACAGATGCTATATGAACCCATCCAATGGTTTTCTATGTAGATGATATATTAATTGCTAGTTGGTCAGAGGTCATGCAGAGCAAGTTAGGAATAAAGCTAGAATGGTAGTCAACTACAAAAGATTAAATGATAATACAATTTTTTATGGATATTTTCTCCCATATAAAGAAACCTTGATAAATCTTAATAGAAACAAAAGGATATTCTCAAAATTTGATTGTAAAAGTAAATTTTGGCAAATAAGAATGCATCCTGATAGTATTGCATACACAACATTTTCTACTCCACAAGGACATTATGAATGACTTATTATGTCTTTTGGATTAAAAAACGCTCCCCAGATATTTCAACGAAGAATGGATAATATCTTTAAAGAGTTCAGTTTTATTCATATCTATGTAGATGATATATTAATTGCTAGTTCCTCGATACAAGAACATATTAAGTATTTAGATATTTTTGCAAACGTTTGTTTTCAAAATGGATTAGTTATATCTGAGAAAAAAGTCTAATTCTAAGATCGAGCTTTCTATGTATTCTCTCCTATCTTTTGTAAACATTCCGATATGAATAAATAAATAGTTCTCTTATGTAAGATCTTATACTTCATTCATTAGTTGACATCTTCCATACTTAAATTTACGCCTAGTGTAGGAAACGAATGAAGGCTATGCTGAGATATTCTGAAGGAACGTTAGAGAAGTAACATGTTCTGAGGTTGGGGCTGCAACGCCTGATAAAAGTCTCGCCGGATCCCCGGAGTATTTTCGGTCAAATCATCTAAGTAAGGAAGTATGTTAGGCTTATGATAATAAGTATATGATCTGTAGAACTTAAAATATTTGTATAATGAGTTACTGGTTAGACCAATTTTCATATGTAATGAATGGAATAGATATGGATACTGAAATTGATATAAATGATATGATAAAAGAACTTTATAAGATACTTGCAAGAATGCATACCAATGATTTACCTTATAGGAATGAAAAACTATATAGATCTATCCTCATAAATGATATGATTGATAGTTTACAGAAGATAAAACAAAAAATGATATTGTTTAAACCTTTATCCCCTCCAAGTAATATAGATCAAAATAGAGATAAAGAAGAAGATTCATCATCTAGCTCATCATCTAATAAGATTGATAATATTACTTTTGTTCCAGATTCACAGGATCCTAATATATAAAGAAGATAAGGGCAACGAAAAAATGGTATCAGAGCCAAGCTCAAGTGACAATAATAAACAAAAGATAAAGCCAATATGTATACCGTGTACAACATATTTAGATTTATACACATCTTATAAACAAAGGCAAAAGAAAGCTCTAGATAAAATAAACTATTATAAGCATATGATGATTTCAAACCTAGATGTTAGTCCAACTATTCAATATATGTGACGTCAGTCATTAACCAGGCATCAACTTAGAAGAGAAAGATATGGCAATAGAGCCTCAGAAATATATAAGTCATATGTGAATCATTATCCTACATGTACTGTTAATGCTTTACCTCAAGGGTTTCATGATGTAAACTCTCCCAATTTCTATAAGATATAAAGATGCAGTATTGGTGCACAACATGTTCATATTTATCCGATAAAATTAAATATATTCATTATAATCTAATATATTTTCAATATAAAGAAACTTGTTATACTCAATATCTCTATGATATTATCATTGCAAGATTATTTAAATCCAGTCAAGATTTGATCATAAGGGAAAGAGATCAGCTCAGATTGAAGATACATAACCTTAAAGGAGAACTTCAATTTTACCAGGTACTTTTTAATCGGCATTATTTATATTATCATGGAAATTGATATTAACAATATTTATGATAATTATGGTAAATGTTAAGATTTACAAAATAGGATAAGAAATTTAGAACTAGAAACAGACGAATTAGACAATATAAGACAATATTTTCAACATCAGTTTAACTAATTACAATTTATTCAATGCAATAGAAGAAGATTATTAAGACAAAAATATGAAGAAATTCTTACAGATTATTTTACAAAGAAATTTGAATTACAAGAAAAATATAGATTACTAAGATATCATCTGATTATAGATCATGGACAATAATTTGAGAAGATTTCTTTCAGATTGCCAAATTTGACAAAAATTTCAACAAGATATAATTAATCAAGATACTTTAGTAAATCAAGCATATAGTGAAAAAGAATATTTTAAAGAAAGATTAAATTATATGATATTTAGTAATTGTCATCCTAGAGTAAGGATTCCAATCCGAAAATGTTTAGAAGAAGCTTAAATAAACTTTCTAAATGAAGATTTTACTCTAAGTTATTTATTCCAACAACATACAAAACATTTTAAAGATAACCATAATGGAAATTGAAAACAAGATAAAATATCCAAAGATAAGTACACAAGATGGATAAAAAATCAATAATAATTTATTAATCATACAAAATACTATAGAATATTTTGGAAATATGATTTTGGACAAACTCCAACATTTAGAATTAAGATTAGAACACTTAGAAAATCAGATAAAACCAAAAGAACTTCAAAAATATCAATCAAAATCTTCTATAATATTAGAACAAATTCTTAGATACACTCCTCAATGGAATTTATCCAACCAGCTTCACTATCTGATATTGATGATCTAGAAGATCAATTTGAAGATATTAATTTAGAAAATCTAGTAAATATAAAACCAAAGTTAGAAATCGGAGAAACTTGAAGACGTGGTACTCCTCCTCCTATTCAAAACCCACCTATCAATCCTTATATAAGAAGAATAGATAGACAAAGATATAATCAAGAAAGTTTTGTTCAAGGTGCTGTTGCTTATAAAGCTCCACTTGATTATACAACTCCATTAGATAAAATGCAATCAGAAGCAATAAATCCCTTTGGAGTATATTTAGATTTAGATTGTATTCAAATAATTGAAGAAGCAATAGATAAATGGGAAATTGCTCTTAGATTAGCTATCTTATTAAATAAGATGACAGAGAAAGAAACAACACTTGGATTTTTAGAAAAAAACGTTGTTAAACAACACATTAAGATTTTGGAAACAAATGGATCAAAATACTAAAGCTACTTTAATAGCAGGAGATAATTTAGATCATATAATCACACGAGTAGCAGAACTCTTTAGAATTGAATTAATATTGGAAAATTTGTAGATTAGAGGGAGTGTCCATATCTTTTACTATAAACTAAAAAATTAATGATTCCACTCCATTATTTTTCAAAAAATCTTATAGTATTAAAAATATTTTTTACAAGACTTTATGATTAGACTTTAAAAAATGAATAGTGTGTTCATTTGTTTGTTAATTTTCAAAAATATAGTGAATTTTGTTAAAATAATTTGATTAAATTTTAATAAGATTTATATTTTGAATACCTTAGCCTCTTTAAATAATTCTACATAACAATAGTTTCTAACAATGAGTACAATCACAAAGAAAGTTTGTATTTTTGTTTTCCCGTTAATTTGTATAGAATGTAAAGTAATGATTAAAAAGTTGGTATCAGTTTCATCTCGAGATGATACTATACCGATACTAGTCGTTACTGGTACTAGTACCAAAAAAATTTTAAAATTATAAAATAGTCCATGAATTTATAAAATCTATAAAATAGTCTTTACATATATTATTCATCCCTTATAAATATAATTTCAATATGTCTTAAATATTCAATTAATAAAATAAATATAATATAATTTTCATATAATATTTATACTCATTAACATCAATTTTCACATATTTCTCAAATAAATTACAACATGAATTAATATAAGCAAAAGAATAATCACCAAACCATCATAATTAAATATCAATACATCAAAATATCATGAAATAATAATAATAAACAACAAATAACTATTTTCTTTATTCACAAATATAAACTTGAATTAATATAAAAAAATAACAAAACATCAAAACCACATCACTGAATATCAATAAATTAGAACATCATTAAGTTCTAATCATGAAACTATAATCATCTGTATCCAAACATTATACAATAAGAAGAATAAATGAAATAATAAATACTACAATAGTACAATCATCATAATAAAAGTAGCATAGGAACTCTATAAAGTAGAATTAAACCTTAAAACAAAAAAAAAATTAACAATTGTCATATATAAATTTTAACATAAATATCAAATACAAATAAAAATGAAGAGACAAACTTGAAAAACTTTAATCTTCCTTCATTAAAACAATATCTGCTAAAGTTAAATTGAATCTATGTATCATCTACTACAAAATCTTCATCATCAAGAAGAACCTTTTCATTACCCTCATTTATTCTCATTGCACCAAATGACATAGCAATATCCTTCTAATGAATATCTCCTTCTAAGTCACTTTTATCTAAAAGACTTGACTCCTTAAAAACCTAATATGTCAAAATATCAATATAATTAAAAGAAATAGGATCTGAAGAACTACATATTCTACTTAGAATCTTAGTAAACAAATAAAATCAAACTACTATGAAATCTTAGAAATAATATTAAACATAACAATGATAAAAACAAAAGAACATACCTATCTTGAAACTTCAAGTTGTATCTAACATAAACCAGATCAGTTAATATCTTATGCTCAAATCTATTCCTCTTCTTAAAGTGGTTGAACTCAAATGTGTTCCAATTCTTTTTACATTCAATTGCACTCACACATTGACTCAAAATATAAATTGCAAATCTTTGTAATTCTGTAATGCCATCGTCAAACTAGTTCTACCAAGCAATAATAAGATAAAAAAATCTCGTAAATAAAATGAAACAATTATTAATTTTAAATAAGTATCAAAATTAAATAAATGTATATTTAGATTGACCTTTTCTCTTTGTCATGATGTTATAGATATCTCGAAATTACCAACAACATCCTTATTCACCTTCGTTTATAAGGTGAGGAGGTCTTGTATCATCCTTATATGCCTTCATTTGTGAGGCGAGTAGGTCTTATATCATCTCATAACCAATAATAGTGAGCATAGTGATCAATATTCCCTTGTTAATTTTAACTTTCTTCCCGTCATCATACTTGAAGTAGACACATGAATTGAGGAATGCCTGGTAATAAACAAAAGAGAGTAAAGCTGGTATTTCCATTTGTCATTAATGACAGAAAGGAAAGGTCTATAAAGAGGAGATTTGTTCTTTAAATTTGTCTTTATAATTTCTTTTACCCTCTCTATAGCATCATTAAAATATACAATCATGGGCTTATAATCACTATTTACCAGACGAAATACTTCCATTAAAGGCTCATAAATACGAATGACAAACTGGCATTTAACTAAAACTCTCTGTCCTAAAAAATAATGGAAGTAACCTCCAATCTAACATTAGAACTGATATGTTAAGAAGCTAGTCACATATCACTGGTAAACATCTGTCTCAATTTGTTCTTCATCATCACAAGACTCTGTAATAATAAAAAGTTAGTGGCAAATTTAGTAATTATAGGTGACATAAGTTTCTCCTATTAGTAAACTTCCACCTCATCAAAATCAACACCCACGCACAATTATAAATAAAGTTGATCACCTTGTTTGACTTTAGTACAATATTTCATATCATAAGAAAATATCTAACATCTCCTATATCTTCTAACGTCAAATCAATACAATAAGCAATACATAGACTCTAAAAGAAAGAGTTATACGTACTCTATAACCTTCTTACAACTGATTTATAAGTTGCATCAATGACAATGATGAACTGAATAATGTTCTTAATCTTAAATTCATTAACAACTTCACCAAAAACTTAAAACAGATAATCAATATTCCTAATTATACTAGATGCATCAAATGATTTAAAAAATATGGTGTCTTTGATAGAATAAACTAAGAAATTGATGAAAAGCTCTTGTCTTTAACTAGTCTAACCATTACACATGATTAGACATCTATAAATAGACCATGTCATCTTTTTCTCTGCTGAATAATTTCTCATTTCAATAACAAAATTGACAAAATGTTTACCTTTATAATCACCCATCAAAGGAGCATTATAGCTTAGATGATACAAGGCAATATAATTCACTTTAAATTGATAACAATGTGACTAAGTAGTGTAAAATTACACACTTATATCATAACATTATCTAACCAAAGTCATATCTACTTGGTCATTGGCTTTCCTTATTTGTATGGTGGCACAAATAGAAGATTAAACTCTTGAAGTTATTCTTAGAGAAAAAAAAACCAACAAATGACTTCTTTCTTTTCTATCTACCCTTATCATAGCCTGAATCACTTCCTTCTTACTGGGTGGAAAGAATAGAAGGTTCTTTAATATCATTTCCACTACTATTGTAAAATGAACTCCTGTTGTCAATACTGAAACTTAAAGCACCTAGAATTGAACTTTGACTCATGCGTGGTATTCTCTAATGATAGTATAAAAGTTTTATTTTGTGCAAAATTAAAATTGCATGAATTTAGGGGAAATCATAAATCTTGAAATTCTGAAGTTTGCATTATTTTAATTACCTTAAGGGAAGTTAGTCGCATTATAGAGTTTTGATGATTTTGTGATAAAAGATTAATCAAATTTTTTATGAGTATGAAACAATTCAATTGGTATCTTGTAATTGTTTACCTCTTACATATGATATTGTGATGTTAATTTGACTTTAATTTTTGGCTATATATAAACAGAGAGTATCCCTTGTGACAACGAAAAGTGATTTTTGTTACTTAATAATGATGATTTATGTTATACGTTTGTTTTAAGCATTATTAATAATTGGTAGTATGATACTTGTCATCTTTTAATTAATTAGTATCAATTATCTCTTTGCATTGTTTTGTTACAATTAGTGTCAATAAGTTAGTTTTTCATCAATTGGTATCAATTATTGATGTAGGTTGATGATTCTATTAACAAGTAATATCTTATTTTGAAAAATGGGTTTCGTTAAGTATAACATTAATAATTGGTATGAAGTTTTGTTTCCTAACAAATGGTATCATATTTTTAACAATTGGTATAGACGTGTCTCACATGTTGGAACCAAGTATGTGTTTTTGAGTAATTAGTCACCTTTTAACAACAATTAGTATCATGTTTTATGGAAGCTTTGATAGTTTTCGAAATAAGATGTGGTTAGCATTGTCCTTCTTTCAGATATTTGTGACATGATATTTTGCATTTATCGTGGTTTGCTCTATTAAAAGGGAGCATTTGAAAGAAAATGTATTTCGAAAGTTTAATTATGATGTGTTTAGCATATTTTTTAAAATTGATGTTTAGTATAAAGGGAGAAGAAATGTGTATCCTGTTTATATGTTTCATGTTTATTGGTATTAAAGTACTATGATTTTTTATATTTGGCTTGTTTTACCTTTTTGTAATTGGGTGTGTCTTTTTTATGATTACAAAAAGGGGGAGAATGGTATATGTGATATTAGAAAAGGGTAGTAAATTTTTATCATGTTCGATACTTGCATATGTAAGTGGATTGGTTTGATTATATCACATATTTGTCATGTTTGTCTAATATCATATGGTTTTGTCATCATCAAAAAGGGAGAGATCGTTGAACCGAGGGTTGGCTCTGCTTTTTTTTTTTTATGATGAAAAAGTGCTTTCTACTAATGAATTTGTGAAGTTTGTTATATTCGTTAAGATAGGTTTGAAGAAACAATTTTAGAAGTATATAGTGAAGACTTGAAGTGCATGAATGTGAAGTCCTAAAGTTAAAGACTTTACTTAGAGTTTATGAAAGATATGGAAATGGTTAAAGACTAAAGTTGGTGAAGGAAAAGCATTGGGAATGAACTTGAGGATTAAAGATAGAAAATCAAGTTCATGAATAGAATTTAATAGGTTGATATGAGTGAGTACGTATATAAGTCTTTTCTTTGATCTTACCATAGGTTGAAAGGGGTCACTTCAGATATATGCATTCATGTTTAGTATTTATATATGGGATGCATAATCAAGAGGTGTTGTATGTGATTGATGTGTGTGAAAATCCTCTAGATGTATGAATGAACATATTGGTATAAATTATGTGATTAAGAATTGATTGGTTTAATGAAGATGTATGAATTGATAAATGGATGAGTAAATTTACATGATTAATGATTTGGTATATTAGATGAATTGATTGTGTTAAAATGTGCTAAGATATGCTTTACATTGGTTTATTTGTGTTAAAATATGTTGAATTGGGTTAAGTTTGCATTGATTGGGTTAAGATTGGACCGAAGTTTGGAAGCTGCCAACTTAAAGGAGATCTGTTGATAGAATGAAGAGATAGGTTGATCGAATGAAAAAAATAAAGAGATCTATCGAACGAATAGTAGGATAGGTCGACTTAACATAGATAGGTCAACTGAATGAAGAAGATAAAGAGATCTGTCAACCGAACAGTGGGATAGGTTGACCGAACATAGATTGGTCAACTGAATGAAGAAGATAAAGAGATCGGTTAATCAAACAGTGAGATAGATCGATTGAACATATATAAGTCAACTGAATAGTGAGATAGGTCGATCGAATAAAGACCATTCAACAGAATGGTAAGATATGTAGACCAAATAAAGTGAATCTGTAATAAGCAAAAGACAATGACTAGTTTTACAATAGTAAGAATTCATCAAATGATTATGGACGTTAGACAATGGTTATTTGGCCTTGAAATGGGTATAAATAAGTATGTTATGCGTGTTTTTACATATGAAGAAGTAGTGAAAGACATATACAAGTTGTTTGAGTATTGTTAAGTTTTTTATGGGTTTATAATCTAGTTTTGTAGTGCATTTCATTCTTATATTTTTGTAAGTCTTTTATACACCTTAGTGAGTCAAGAGAGACATTTTTTTGTAAGGTGTGTTTATTATAAGGGTAGTTGTGAAGAGTGAAATTGTTGTAAAGTTATTCTTGAACTTTGAAAAAGAAGAGTGCGTTGTGAGGATATTCCTTAACCTTGAAAATGGAGTGTGGTAAGGTTATCCTTTAACTTTAGAAGAGGGAGGATGAAAGGTTATCCTTGAGTCTTGAAAAATGATTGTATTTGTAACATTGTACTTTTTTGTTGAAATAGTATAATCATCTCAACAGTGGTATTAGAAACTAGATGTAGGGGTAAGTGGGTTACTTCGAACTAATATAAATATAGTGTACTTTCTTCCTCGTCTTTTTAATTTTATGCACTTATATTATTATATTAATTAATTGTTGTGATGAATTGCTTTTAGCTTCCGCATTATTATTTATCTTAATCTGTTGCTTAGTCGAATCAATTTTTTATTTAAAGAACATAATTCACCCCATCTTAAGTGTCATATAAGCCCAACATAATTTAATGTAATGTATATATATATTAAATTTAATTTTTTTATATTTTTAGAAATAATTTTACACTGTTGGAGTTAGATAGAAGTAAAAAGTGAAGGATTAAACTCAAATATATAGGTTTTGTATAAAAAATTGAGATTTGGTTGAAGATAAGGAAAAAACCAAAGGAGAAGAATTGAGAAAAAGAAGAAAAAAAACACTTGTCAAGCTTTGGTGTGTTTTTAATACATACATTGTCAACTGATGTAGTTTAACAAATTACAAAATGATCCCGAACTTTTATAAATGTATAATTTTGCTTTGATTTTATGTCGATATACTGGTACTTACCTAAAACTAGTCGATAAGGGCCGATAAGCTTGATTTAAGCCAAAATACCTACCTGACACGGTACAAGCCAAAATCATACCATGTATCAATTCAGGATTGGTACGATACGAACCGACATAACAGATATTCTAAACATTGGTGTAAAGTGTAGAGTTGACAATAAATCTAGTACATGATACATAAGCACATATAAGATATGAAGTGCCAAGTAGCTGCATTAAGGCTCAATTAGATTTTTTTTTTTTCAAGAAATCAACTATTAATTAAGGAAAAAAGAGAATAGAAGTCTTTAGAGCATCCAAAAACACATGTAAAGCTCTAAACACACAAGAAAACAATGACAAAGCAGGGGAAATCACAGACTAGGGTTAAGGCAAGAAACTCCAATCAGAAGTAACCACAATGCACCAGATCTCCAAATCAATCAACTAGTTCAAGAAGTTTTTTTATCACTAGCATCAATCAAAGTTTGGGAAGACATGCTCCAATTTGTCACTAGGCGCACGCTACAATTCTCGATGATCTACAAGATGCAGCTTGGCCTTGTCAACAATTTCGCTGAGTGATCTATCAAGGCTAGTTACTTTCTTGACAAAGAATCTTCAGTTTCTTTCCCTCCAAATATGGTAAACTGTATAAATTAAGGCTATTTTCAAGAATAATGTGTCCCCTTTTTAGTTAAAACATAGATTGACACTCCAATTGATCTAAGTATTGTAGTTATCAACTGAGTAGAAGATGATAGAGGGTTAAGACTTTTTCCAAATAAAATTAGAGACTGAGAAGCTGAACAACAGTTGGTCGATAGATTCAACCATTGATTAGCAGAGAGGGCAAGATTCAGGGATCCACAAAAATCGTATAAGTTTGTTTATGTGCTTAATTTTCTTTTAATTGCAAGCAAAGCGATAAAGGAAACTTGAGGATGAGCTTCCTTAAACTAAACCAACCTCCACTAAGGGACTTTAGGAGGAAAGAGGTTACATATGATCTTTACTATATTGGGTTGTAAACATCCCAGTGGGGGAGTGAAACCAAATCCAACAATCCATTTCAGTAGGGTTGGTAGATATACCCCTAATGGTCTGAATTAGGGGTAAGGTATTATTAACAATATGAAGAGTTTTGAGACTGTTTAAAGCATCTTTAACTATAGCATAACTAGGAATGAATTGAAGTAGAGGCGTAAGATCATCATTCTTGAACAAAGGATCAGGAGTTAGCCAAGAGTCTTGCCAAAATCAACAATCTTCGCCATTTGCTATGTTGTATTTTACCAGAGTTCTCATGACCTCCTACAGCTTTAGAAAGTGAGTCATGATCCAAAAGGTGTTGATGTGAGGTTTAACAACCGATATGCTTTCCCTACTTAAATAATATGTATGAATCCATTGCACATATAGAGTTTCTTTATCATGAAGTAATCATCAATGCCTCTTCATTAGAAGAGCTTTATTGAGTAAGTGTAGTGGAATAATACCTAGGCCTTTTTGTCCTTAAACAGACACACATCACACCATTTAGCCTTAGGAATAGTTTTTTACTCTAGTCCGCTTGACCATAGGAAGGCCTTTAAAATCTGATCAATAGATTTGATTATGGTAACATGAATCATTAGGTAAGAACTCCAATAAACATGTAGATTATTCAAAATACAATTGATCAACTAAGCTCTACCTCCCAATGTTAGGTTCTTATTACACCAACATAGTATCTTCTTATGGATTTTTTTTTTCTATAAGAGGCTAGAAATATGTGAATGTGAGATGTTTAGTGGTCATAAGGATTCCTAAGTAGGTGATAGGGGGTTCCATGTGCTTGATCCCTGTTATTGTTGATAACCAGCAGCTTGATTTCTAGCTGAAGTAGCTAAGAACAAGGAGCTTTTGTCATAGTTAATAGTTAGTCCAAACATAGCTCTGAAGGTTCTCAAGGCTGTCATGAGAGTAGATACTGAGTGATCCTCTACCTAAAAAATAGTATGAGATCATCAGCAAACATCAAATTTATCAACCTTACTTTACTGCATTTAGAGTGAAATTTAAATGGGCTTTGGTGAGTGATAAGCCGAATGTATCTAGTTAAAACTTCCATTGCTAGGGTAAAGAAAGTAGGAGATATGGGCTGCCCTTATTTTATATCCCTAGCACCCATAATTGGCTTGTTAGGCTCTCCATTAACCAAAAGTTAATAAGAAACAATATTTAAGCATTACTAAACCCAATTAATGAAAATGTCTAGAAACTCAAACTCCTTAAGGGTATTGAGGATAAAATCCTAACTATCAGAGTCATAAGCTTTTTGGAAATTAATTTTCAAAATACAATCTTTAATAACCCTTTTGTGTCCATAGCTCCGTATAAATTCTTGTACAAGCAAAATATTATCACCAATTGAACATCCCTAAATGAAAGCACCTTAAGAAGGGTCGATATAAGTAGGAAGAATAGTCTTGAGGTGATTAGTGAGGATTTTGAAGATTACTTTATGCATTATATTGCATCATGCAATAAAGTGGTACTCCTTGAGAGAGGTTGGAGAGGATTACTTAGGAATCAAACATTGAAAATTCTTATTGATTTCTTTTAACAACTGAGCATTTGTGAAAAACTCCAATAATGCATTTGTTATCATAAGGTTGACCTTAATCTAAGATTTCTTGTAAAAATAGGCATTTAATTTATTCAGTACAGGGACTTTATTAGGGTTTAGAGAGAAGACTGCCTTTTCAATTTCTTCTGCATCTATTGGTCTACTCAGAGCTGTACAATCCTTTATTGAAATGGCTTGGCTGATAATAGAATGAAGCAGCTAAGGGAAAGAAAATCCTGTTGCAAAGGATGCAAGGAAAAATAAGACCATGCTTCCTGCAAAAGCACAGTCTGACTAGAGACTAGAACAAGGTTGTCAGCCTGTAAGTGGTAAGTTTCGTCCAAAGAGAATGGAATTAAAGAATAATTTTGAATTCTTATCCTTATCCTTGAGTCATAGAACCCCGGAGCGTTGCTTCATAAGAGATAAGTGCATTGATAGGGCATGAGAATATTTAGAAAGAGTAGACATTTCCCTTTCTTTTAGCTAACAGTTTATAGGGTCCTCCTAAAGTTGGGTATGAATTGTCTTAACCTACCTCTAAGTCAAAATTAAGGCTTTCTTTGTATTCCAAATGGTGGTTGCCTACAACCTTTTCAACTCCTCCTTAATTTGGCCTAATTTTGTTATACAAACAAATTGTTTAGTGCCTTCTATCTCAGTTTGCAGATCTTTATACAATGCTACCTAATAGCCTTCCAAGCCAACCATAAAGTTATTAAGGCAGAACGGGTATCTCTTAGTAGAATGTATCTTAAGTTTTGAATTAGGATGGGAGAATAGTCTAGAACAAGGGGATTCTTAAAGTAAGCCAAGCTATTAAGGAAGGAGACCAACTACTCAGAGTTGACTAGCACCCTATCCAACTTCTTCCTAATGAAAAGAGATTCATGTTGTTTATTACTCCAGGTGTAGAGATTTCCAACTATCTTCAAGTAAGTTAATTAGATGTGAGCTAAACACTCCATGAAGTTTAAATTGTAGTTCCTTAAATCAAAACTACCTTAAACTTTATTGGGATGTAACATATTATTAAAATCACCAAGGACGACCCAAGGATCCTTAGCTATGCTAGTGTCTTTCAACTTCTCCAGCTTCCTCTATAATGGTATCTATTGGAATGTTAAATTAAACCCGTATACTAAGGTCACCTGCAACCTTGCATTTTCTTGCTTTAAACTAATCTTGAGATGAATCAGTTGGTCTATTATCAATACAACAATAACCTCAACTTTGCCCTTATCATAGGCTATAATAATCCTGCCATTAAAATGGAATTGATGATTAGTGATAATTACCCATTGGTCATTAAATAGCTCAAACTGTTAAAGGAATGCTCCTTAATCTTAGATTCCAAAAGCTGTACGACCATAGGTTTATTGTCCAAAAGAAAGTCCTTAATAGCTAACTCTTTATAGGGGAGTTTAGACCCCTGATATTCAACGCTGGAATACTTATTTAATAGGTGATTGTGTAGAGCCTCATCTCCTTCTACTAGGATTTCTTGTGCCCACTGTTTGGAATGTATGATTGATGGTCTGACTGTTTGCTTCTCCTCCAGGTGAGTTGGCATCATTTAGAACATAATTCAAGCTCTTATTAATAGGTAAGTAGTTACTTGACTCTTAGCCCTCCTTTTGACTTTACTGGGTGCTGAGTTGAGAGGCTTTGTCTTGTTGATTAACGTCTTCATTGTAGGTAGCCTTATGTTGACCCTTAGTGCCATACATATCTGGACTTATTAAAGAAGGAGTAAAGCAGGTGATCTTTACATGAACTTTGGCATCTAGGTGATCTAAGTTGTTAATTATTGTTGTAATTAGTATGTCTTCCCCCTCAGTCAACCTTAAAAGGAGTAATATCATATTCCAAACTAGCAGATTTAAAGGAACCTGTGGAAGCAGGGTTGGTTAGAGTTGCTAATAAGAGTCCAACTATAACACCTACTGGAGTTGCTATCGAGGGTTTAACTACTTGAGGGGTATCTACATGTATATTAGCCTTTCCTTCTTCTCCCATGCTTGGACTAGTGAGAGCTTGCTCCAGTCCAAGATCACCGGTAAGAGGGTCTTACACAATAGTAGAGTTCATAAGCTCTTCATAGTCCCTTTTTTGGAATCTACATCCTGTTGGCCTCCATATCTCTATCTTCTTTAGCAGGTCTGGTTGCATGCATAGCTAATATCAATAGTGGACTCGTAATACTCTTTTTCCTCATTCATCCCTAAGACATTGACCTTGTCAAGCAACAACTGCTGAGGCTCAACCAGTATACAAATACGTGCATAATGGATACATTTAGTGGCTGTTGTCTACTCATCAACACAAATGAGGGTGCCCATAAAGCTTGCCAGATAGCTAATGCCTTTGGTAGTCCAGAACTTAAATGGCACACTAGGGATATTAAACCATAAAGGGATCTTCAGGGATAGCCTTTTCAAGGATTGGAACTTGGGTTTCCACTACTGGAGGAAAATCGGTAGAGAACTAACATATTAAGGTCCATCTTCTATAATCTTCACTGCTTGTGATTTATAGCCAAATCTTAAAATAAAACATCATTATAATTGATTAAAACTTCCTATAATTTAGTTTGTTTCCACCTGTTTTGAATCCAAATGTTTATCACAGTATATGTTGGCCTCTTGTGGAGGAAGAAACCCAACCAAGGATGTCTCCCATTTCTGGATGTCTTAATAGAGGACCTCAATTGGGGCCACTGCAAAAACAGTACCATTCTAGATTTGAGGGGGATAATATTGCAGTCTATCCAAGGAAGAGTCATCATCTAATACCTAAAGCCAACTTCGAGCCCTGCTAGTCTAGATACCCTACAACTATTGAGCTCTTAGAGGACTAGACCCTAAAGCCTAAGGGGGGAGAGGTTTAAGAGAAAGGAGGAACCTTAAAGAACCTGAGCCTAGGAAAAAGGTTGAAAACACCCAAAATAAGGAGGGAAAAGAAATAAAGGTAGACTTAAGAAGAAACACCGGTTCCTAGAAAAGCAAAACAAAGGAAATAAAGACAGGCTCAGGAACAAGGAAAGAAAGAAAGACAAGCTAAAGAAGTCAGCAAATAACCAGGAGGTAAGAGGAAAAAAGATAGACACAGGAAAGGCCAAGAGAAGAAAGAGAAATAAGATGTAAAAACTAGAGGCCAAGAAGGAAGAAATAAAACACAAGCTGAATAGACCAGCCAACTAGGAGGAGATTAAGTCAGGAAGAGTGCCCCAGGATGCCATACACACAGGGACGAACTAGGGAGAGCGTGGGAGTAAGAGTAGGACATGAATCCAGGCTTTTGTTTGTTTTGTCTTTACATTTGTAATGGAAAGTTCGATAAAAATTTGGCGAGATCGAGTTATTAAAATAGGTCAGGCTTCATTTAGGTCACCATCCTAAGACCTAAAGAGTGATTATCGAAATATTTGTTGATTCATTAAAGGCTGTTTAGTTGGGGTTTGCATTTTCGTTTTTTATTTATATTTTTAAATACAAAAATCGATAAAAGAACAATGCACAAAACATGTAAAAATTTAAAAATTAATAAAAATGTACTAACTAATAAAAACGTATAAACATCGATGAAAATGCACAAAACTAATGAAAACAACTCACATTAATTTTTGTATTTAGGGAAATAAAAATAAAAAATAGAAACAAAAAACTGATCCAAATGAATCTTGAAATAATAGTCCTGATCACTTATTTTATATATTTTTATTTTTAAAAAAATTAATGATAAAAATGTATTTTCTTTAGTTCTGTTTATAAACATAGTCTATAAATTTACAAAAATATAAATAGAAAGTTTGTTTTCTTTGTTTTAATAAATAGGTTTTATAAATTTTTTAATATTGAATAATAGATATAATTTATGAACTAATATGTATTTTCATGATATAAAAGAATATTTTTATATTTAATTATCATTACTAAATTAATTTTTTTGTATGAAAAAGCTCAACTAAATAAAATTTTGTTTTTAGTTTTTTTTTACAAAATTTTACCAAGTTTTTGTTTTTTTATCAAAAACAAAAAATTATAATTAAAAAACTAGAGAGCTCGTGGTGTGTGGCCCTCGGCCCTTAAGGTTTTTCTTTTTGTTGTTGTCATTTCCCTTTGAATTACAGGGGTGAAATTGGAAGTTGAAATTTGATGTAAGATAAATTTACTATTATATCCTTATATTACTTAAACCTATGTTTTATTTAAAATTTTCTTTTATGTTAATTTAATATTTTTTATTTTCAAAGTTTATAATTTATGATTTTGGCGTTTAGAGTTTAAGATTTATAATTTTAGAATTTAAAATCTAAAGTTTTAATTTTTAATTTATTTTTGTAAATTTGAAGGTTAGAGATTTGCTTTTCAATTATTTTTTATCCTACATAAGGCCCACGCGAGCCTCATGTAGAACGTCGTTAGGAGGTCTTGAAGAGTCAAAATCTTAAAATAAAAGTAATATTAAAGTGTCTTTATTAAATTTATTTGTTTTTAATGAAACGTCTTTATAATGAATAGATATTGTTACTTAAATGAGTCAAACATGTTTAATATATAACTTGCACGTTAAAATTAACGTGAATTTTCTGTCAGATTTTATTCAAAGTAAACTACCTCCTCCGTGATTTTTTCTTCCTTTTGTTTTTAATCGCTTAAGTACATTCATATATCTATTAATTTTTGTGGAAATTGAAATTGTTGATGATTGAAGTCAATTTACTGCCAATCCCCATGTAAGAAGTTATTAGTGTAAGAGAAAATTAAAAATCAAAGAGAATTGTTTGAATTTCATTTTAAATAAGTTTATGTAATTTACATCTAAAATATATTTTTAAAAATTCTTCAAAATTTTGTCTTAAATTAAATTTAATTATTCGAATTGATATAACTTGTATCTACAACTGTACATATATCGAAAATAGGTAAACTGAAATTCATCATTTTTTTAATTGGTCTTTGAGGCCTGTTTAATTAATTGAATAAATTTATGATTAATGCTTTTCAAAAAAATAAATTTATATTAAACAAAGTAGTTTAGTTTTTTTTTATGCCTAAATTGATATGTTTAGTATTAGTTTTGTCTTCACACCAGTTAATGAAAATAAGGAAAAGTATGTCCTCAACATCCAAAAAAGTATTTTGTAAAAGAAAATTGTAAGAAATGCGATGAGAGACGGAGATTCTCTAATTAAAAAATTAATTTCTTTTCATGAATATAAGAAAACATCCCAAGTATGCAATGGTAGATATGGGCGCCTTATGCGGACATTTCACCGTAAGCCCCAAGACGATGGACAATACTAATAATTATCTGTTGGATAAGATCTTCCAAATTAAGTACACCTAGTTTCACTTAATCTGCAAACCAAATGACCTGATGCAATCAACTAAAATATTTTTAGAAAATTTTCAGAGATGGATGATAGAATTTGAAGAAAAATAGAGATTTGTGTGAGGAATTTACGGCTGGTTTAGTGGGGAAGAAACAAGTACAATTGATTGTAGCATCATACCATGCCTCAAAATTCCGGTTACTCGAATTGGTTTTAAGGATGGACTTTATTACCTGGCCATCTAATTATAATTATTTATAATTATTTATATATAAAATAAGGAGATATAATAATAAAGTGATTAAAGCACTTCTTGTTTTATTTAATAAATGGCTATAGACGGTTATGGTTAGATGATTATTTAATTTTAAGTTAATATCATAAGTAGTTCATGTAATTTTTTAAATTATTATTTTAAATTTTATAATTTGAAAACTATCATTTTAATATCTAAATTTTTTTTTTCAATCATCAATCCTTTATCAAATTTTGAATATGTGAACCAATGAATTTTTTACATGTATCCATATCATATCAATAAATTTTAATAAAAGATTATAATTGAAAAAATATATAATAATTAAAATTATAATTTAAAATTATAAAAATTAAAATAATAATTTAAAAAATTACAGGATTTAACTCTTTAATTTTCTCCTATTAAGAATTAGAACAAAGTTGCTTCTCTCACGGTACGTCTTTACACAAGCTAACGTACGTTTTGGTTGACGGAGAAAGTCAAGTGTCATTTTTACATATAACTGCCCTGGTGTAGCGTAAGAAAATGAAAATGATTTATTGTAATTTGTGCAACCGGATTTTGCAATAACATTGAGCTTATGGAATTCTTTGTCGGAGGTTACTGAATTTTTTTTCTCAATAACAAGAGAATCTACTGCATTAGGTAATTCATCACTGAAATTTTGTATAAGCATATAAGCATTTTAAATTATTAATTATTTAAATAATAAACTCTTGCAGAAGACTGTGCTCATAGAAACTAACATGAGATCATTGAGCAAGCTCCCCAGAGAGTTCGAAAAACTCAATTTGCAAAACTCAAGGACTCATGGCCTCTATAGGCTATTTGGAGGTCTCCTCCACCAGTTGCACTTCAATGTCTTAGAAATCTGGTAAGTTCGGCACCAGTTCAAATGACAAGATATGATAAGTCGGCTGGCTTTTGACATTTTTGAACTGTTCTTGAAAGCCCGCAACATGTATGTCGTATCCGAGTCTTGCACAACCAAATTTTAAACCTAGAATAATTAGTATTTCAATCTCAATTATAAGATTCTATTAAGGACCTGATTAGTGCAGTGGTTAGCTGGCTCCCTTTAATATAGCAGGGATATTTTTTGTAAAATCAAGCCTCAATTATAAGATTATATTAAGGATCTGACTATAGGGATAGGTTATTAGAGGATCGTCACTTGGAAGGACAGGAGGAGCCTGCCTACGGAGAGGAGCTAACTAGAAAGTTTGAAGGAGCCTGGCTCCTTTATGTGTTCTCTTCTATTAATGACTAAACTCGCCTTAAATATTTTAATTTATAATGTTTAAATTTCAATAAAATTTTTAATTTCATAAACTTTTCGTGGGTTGAATTGTGTTGAACTTAAAACAAAAAGAATAAGTTTAATTTTATAAAAACACTTCTTCTGTATTAAGCTTTCCTTTTATTAATGACTAAACCTGACTTGAGTATGTTAACTTATGATGTTTAAGTCTTAATATGATTCTTAATTTCACAGGCTTTCCGTGGTTGGATTGTGTTGAACTTAAAGCAGAAAGAATAAGCTAAACATATCCTGCACCTAGTGAACATTAATGTTTTCAAATATAAAAAGAAAAGGAAAATGTCAAAATGAAGAGATAGGCCATTGGACATCCTTCCTGAAATCAGTACACTGAATAGGATGTCAAAAGCATTGAATTCCATTCTTTCCTTCGTAATATGATTTCCCAATATGAAATGCACAAATGGCCACCATTACATTAGGACAATTCCTTCAACTCTAAGCCCATCCATGTGATCATCCACTAATAATCAGCCTGCCACACATGCATATGCCTATCTTACAGAAAAGCCTATAGAGATCAAGCTGGAAAAGAGCAAAGTCTAATCTGCTTTAAGACTAGGCAAATTATAACTTCATTTGATGTGCAAATAGCTCTGTAGACTACAAAAATGAATGTACCACATAATGATGAAGACCTACCTTTATTTGTTAAGAGAACGTGTTGCCTTTGCTTTTGTCCTAAAACAAGCGATGAAACTTCAAAACTAAACCAAACTGGTTGACTTTTACTCTCAATTGGAACCTTTTTGTACTTAGACTGCCTAACTCATCCGAGTTGACTTTGTTGGCTTGTGCAAGAAACTTGAAATAAGGAAGTAAAAGAGAATGAAAGATACAATACATAATAAGTTTAAGAAGCAGAAAGGGAGACCTTAATTAGGATTTAGTCCATCTACCATTTGATAATGACTTTAAAAATACAGTAGAAAAAGATACCTGTAACAAGTTATTAGGGCATACCGATATGAAAAGAAGAATTCTTACAGCCCTTTTGCGCAAGAACTACTAATTTACATCTTTGTTGCAATACAATAGCTCATCAATATTTTGGCTCTGATTCAACTAGCAGGAGACTAAAAAGGAAGGGGCTATGGGAACTTCAAATTCACATAACTTACGTGCGTCATCTGCTACCAATGAAACAATTTTAAGATGACTGCAAATGCTTAAAATAATCGATGGCTCATAAGACAGGCCACAAAGAATCCTCTTTTTTCATGGAGGCGTGATAAACGCACTTAGAAGCAAAATGTTTACTTGCTTAGGTGCGTGCCCACCCTCCAAACGCTCCCCACTTTCCTCAACTTTTTGGAATACAAGCTTAAACTTACAACGCACTATAACCCACCAAAATGTAAGGTACATCTACTTGAAATGCTCAACTTGCATAGTTCAACAAAGCTTTGATCATATGGCTTTGAACAACAAACCAAAGAAGCCACACCTACCCTCCCAATCCAGCCTATGCACAACCCTTTTCTTCATTGTTCTCTTCACCATCCCTGCACTTTTCCTCCTCCACACGCCAACCACCACCACCATATGCACCACCTTCGCCCACCATGCCAACAAGCCATGGTCCGGCGATCTACGTAGCGCCGAATTCGCTTGGAATCGCCTTCGTTTAGTTGATGGTCTTCCACCTCAAGTCAAGCTCAAAGTTGCAGTCTTTTCACGTAAATGGCCTATTGGCACAACACCTGGTGGCATGGAACGCCATGCCTATACTCTACATACTGCTTTAGCTCGTCGTGGACATCAAGTGCATGTTTTCACCTCTCCTTTAGATAGAGATAGTTCACCGGTGACGGATGACAGTGATGTCCTTTCTTCACCGAGAATTCACTGTCACGAAGGTGAAGCTGGTAGGTGGAGATATAACAAAGCATGGGAGCAATTCGACGAGGAAAATCAGCGAGAGCCCTTTGACGTGGTTCATTCAGAAAGTGTAGCACTACCTCATTGGTTGGCTCGTATTGTTCCAAACCTGGCAGTCTCTTGGCATGGTATAGCACTTGAGAGCTTGCAATCAGATATATACCAAGACTTGGCTCGTAAACCCCACGAGCCTATTTCGCCTGCTTTTAACAAAAGTCTACAAGGAGTTGTGCCAAAAGTCCTTAACGAGATCAGGTTCTTCAAGAGTTATGCTCACCATGTTGCTATAAGTGATAGTTGTGGGGAGATGCTGAGGGATGTGTACCAAATCCCAGATAGAAGAGTACATGTAATTGTCAATGGAGTGGATGAGAATGATTTTAGAGAAGATAGAAAATTGGGAAGAGAGTTTAGATCCAAAGTTGGCGTGCCTGATAATGCAAGTTTAGTGCTTGGTGTTGCTGGTAGACTAGTGAAGGACAAAGGGCATCCCTTACTTCATGAGGCCTTTGCTCGGCTGATTACAAAGCACCCTGATGTCTACTTAGTTGTGGCTGGGTCCGGACCATGGCAGCAAAGATACAAGGATTTAGGCCACCAAGTGCTAGTTTTGGGATCTCTGACTCCATCTGAATTGAGGGCATTTTATAATTCCATTGACATTTTCGTGAATCCAACGCTTAGACCACAAGGGCTTGATCTTACTTTTATGGAGGCAATGATGAGCGGTAAACCTCTTATGGCTTCAAGGTTTCCTAGTATCAAGGGGACTATCGTGGTTGATGATGAGTTTGGTTACATGTTCTCTCCCAATGTAGAGTCTTTGTTCGAGGTGTTAGAGGCAGTGGTTATGGAAGGACCAAAAAGATTAGCACAGAGAGGGAAGGCATGCAGAGGATATGCCACTTCCATGTTTACAGCTACAAAAATGGCTTTGGCTTATGAGAGGTTGTTCCTTTGCATCAAGAACCAATCGTTTTGTAACTACCCTTAACTTGTAGATTCCTATCCATTCCCTCATTTTTCCTTTGGAGTTCTATAGACTGGAAGCAACAGGATCCAGTCAAGTAGGCTAAGTGAAGCAGAGCATCATTTGTTATTTCCTTTTGTTGTTTCTGGGAACTTTAATCTTTGTCTTCAAAACAATAATTTTGGTACTCTTGAACAAGGCAACTCAATAAGGACTTCCAGTTGTATGAGAGCTCGTCCATTCCAATCGTCTTTTACTACAAATTGTCGCTTTACATCAGCATGTGTTTTTACAAGGCCTTGACTGCACCTCTTCCAAGTTATAACGCTGAAACTCTCTATCAGTATCGCATCACATGGTTCAGGAGTCTAATCTCTATTAGCAATTATGCATCTAATAAGTAATACTTCAGGGTAACAAGGAAGCTCTTGATGTGGTATCTGATGGCACCTAAAATTTAAATCTTGGTTCCTACAACTAAAATAGAATGTAGTACGTGTAACACCCTTAGGATACTTATCTTTAAAGAAAGCAATTCATAGCCACATTTTTCATAACAAACTTAAGTTTTATTTGGTTCAACTTTTTTTTTCCCGTTTTTATTTATATTTTTATGTGTTTTATTGAAATTTTTGTACTTTTTAAAAAATTTTGTGCTGTATTTATGAGTTATTTTTTAAATTTGTGTTATTTTTTAAATTTTTATATTAAAAAAATAGAAATAAAAAATCAAAACTTAAAACTAAAACAAGCATTCCTTTACGCTAAGGCCGTATGGCTTCAAACCAAGATATCTAATAGACACATGTCGCTTCCCTAAGTTATATCCTTTCTTTATATATTCTTCGAACACTCACATTTGATATTATTACTTTCCATGGGCCTAGACGTGAATTATAGGAGTTTTTCTTGTTTTTTCATTTATTTGGAAGTCTCATCTAGTTCAGGTGAAGATTTAAGCTTGTATGATATTTATCGAAAGAATGTTTACTTTCTTGGTTCTAAAGTAAATCTTACTGAAAAAAATGTTGTTTATTCTCATAAATTATTATACATATCTAGGTTCTAGGAATAAGTTAGAGACTAGATTAAAGATATTAAAATAGTTGATTCAAGAGATCAACTAAAGACAACATGAGACTATACCCTTATATTGATGTGATGTATTTTTCATTAAGAATTGTGTTATTAATTAAGTGATAATTTACATAATTCGTTACATAACTATGAGATTTGAGTATACCATAAATAATCACTAG
>JAOXYD010000005.1:9901067-9911765 GCA_028565735.1 Pinacopodium congolense | reverse complement strand
CTCTCATCTAGTTCAATTAGAAAAGTGTGTTTAGGCCTTATTTAGTATCATTGTCATTTTTTGTTTTAATTTTTTATTTTTAAAAACATAAAAATCAATAAAAATAGTATAGAAATAGAAAAAATAACATTAATATAACACAAATTTTAAAAATAACATAGCATTTAATAACAATATTACATAAATGAATACACAAACAAAATAAAAATTAAAAACGACCAGCTTAACTTTTATCTAGTGCCATCTATGGGCAGTTCATGTACGGACTTCATTTGCTAGTTAAGTCAAAACATAAAGTATCGTTTAACCAAAAAGTTAGTATTCAAAGGTGATTTGTCAATTCGAGACGATTCTGAATTGATCAAGATCTTATGAGAACCTAAATAAGAAGCTCTTGATCGTGATGAGAACCAGGGATTTGAGTTGCTCAAGACATAAGACACTTGGGTTGGTTTCCGATGTTTTAAAAGTTTGGTTGGTTCTTTACGCAAATCTTCTAATAAGAAAAATTGTTATTTAGAGTATCCTTACCTGTATATTTTATTCCAACGGCCTTACATGTCATGAAGAGACGGTAGTGAGCCTACATCAACGTTTCACCGAGACAAATGCAGGCATTAATCTTCATATTCACAGTTATGAACACATATATATCATAATCTTAATCATCATATAACCACACTTTGAAAAGTAACATATATATATACATATATATATATAATAAGGGAGGTAACATAGCCAAAATACTGAAAAGGGTTGCTAGGAAATGCACAGACGACTCATACACAGTCGATTTATTTATGCGTACTTATCAGTTTACTGTCAAGTGACAAATAGAGGTAGAGTGCGAAGACAAGAGGTTCATCAGAATCTAGCAGTTGGCAGGATGAGGAAGCTTGCACTTGTCAGGAAGCTGCAAAGCAAGGTTTGGATCGATTCCAAGCGAAGGTAGCATCTTGGAGTTCTTGTAGGAGCAAAGGCACCGCATGTCAGCGTGTGAAAGAGCCGAGCAGCACTGTGCGGTTGGTGGGGTTGGGTTTGGTGGTTTTACAGAACCTATGCATGACATTAGCCCAGAGACTGGTATGTTGCATATGGTTTGAGCATTGGAAACCTCAAACAATCCGTTGCTGCCAATTACTACCAGCACTAGTACACTCGCAATAAACACGTTTTGGAATGTTCTCACCATGTTTCTAGGATCTGTTCCCTCCTATTCTTGCTATTTTTGGAGTTTGCATGTGTGATGGGGTTGGATAAGCCACCTATATATATAGAATGAGATGAAGAAGATGGGATTTAATCCGTGAATGAAGATTGGCAGATTGTATAGATGGCTAGACACAGTCTGTGGTGTCACGGGCGGTGCATTTGTGGTGAAGGGTAGGCAAAATTTGTCTTCAACGTTTGTCTATAATTCTTAGGCTTAGATCCAATACTACAATTAGTTTGACACCACTAACATTGACACAATTAGTTTTGACACCACTACATTGACATCCACCTCTATCATGCTGACAAAGTTACACAAACCACTGTAGGTTTAAGCTTTTAATTTGAACTGTACTTTTTCATTATTATCTTCGCTAAAGAACATAGCAATATCGTGTTGACATAAGATAATATATAATTCCCATGACCGTTGGTATCAATTCTTTGTTCTTTAGATTTTATTTTTTATTTTTTTGAAAATTTATTTGATTGATATTTGTAATAAAAAAATTAAAAACAAAATTTTGTTTGGTTAGATTTGTGATTAAAAATTAATTTAGTAGTAATAATAAAATAGGAAATTAAATTAAATTATTAAACTAAAATACTTTTATATATCTTAAAAATACAAATTAATTAATAGATTATTAAAATTATTTAATGTAAAAAATTTATTTATAAAATATGTTTTAAAGCATGGTGTTGAATCAAAGGAGATTATAATAATTTGTTTTGATGATAAAAATTGAATCAAGGGAGATTTAATTATTTGTTTTGATGATACTAAAACATTCTTACACTAATATTTTAATTTTGATATATTAGAAAGATAAGTTAATACAAATGTGTAAAAGCATGTTTAGAGTTCAAGGAGAATGGAATTCACGACGAAAATAATGATAAAAAGAAGTAAGAATTATTGGGAGGATGAAGAATGGAAGATCAAGATTATCAATATTAAGGTTAAATAGTTTTAGTTTTTTACTTTTGACTTGTAGATTTGCCTTATCTTAATCAATGTTTCAAATGGCTCACATTTGCATATAGGTTTTTTATAAAGTTTTAGAGTTTTGTAAAGTTTAGTTATTGTATTGGCATATTAGGAATTGGTTTAGAATGTCACATTAATTTAAAGTTTTATTATGAAGAGAAAAATATGTAAATTGTTTAAAGTTTTCCTCTTGATATATCAAATTCTTTTGAAAAGTTGTTTGAAGTTATGTGAGTATGTTTTGATTCAAATTATTATGTGAGTTTTGATTTTTAAAGTGATTGTGAATTTTTTTTTTCTTTAGGAAACTTTGAAATGTTATGAAGTTGTTTGAAATTGACATTTTCACTAATCAAGGCATTTGTTTTTTAAATTTTGAAATGTAATGAAGTTGTTTAAAATGGAAATTTTTACTAATCAAGCTATTTTTTGAGTTTGAGTTTAATTAAAATGTCTTGATATTTAAAATCATTCTAGGAGTGGATTAGAACTTGTATGGATTGGTTTTTAGATAAAAAGAATAGTTTTGATTGGTTTGGTAAAGATTGGAAAATTCTTAAATGGTTTAAAGTGTTTAAGAATGAAAAATCTCTATAAACAAGGCAAAATTTATAATTGAATAAATTGAAATATTTTGGAAAGTGAAACAGCCTTTAAAATGGTTTTAAAACTTTTTTGACTTGTTTTTTGAAGCAAAAGAAACATGTTTGACACATTTATAGAAAGATTGAAAATGGTTTAAAATGAAAACTTTCAATGTTTTTGCTAAATTGGTCATAAACCAAGTCAATTTTTGTTTTTTGTTTCAAATATCATGTCTTGATATTCATATTCACTTAGGGGATATTTTGTAAGTTATTTAAGTTAAATTGGAAGTGAAAAAATTGAATTAAAATTGTTTTGGGACATTTTTAGCAATTGAACAAGTTAGCACCTAGTTTTCCAAGTAACTGAATAATTATTAGTGGAAAACCAGTCAATCAATATGTTTATTAAAGCATCAATTGATCGATCAATAGGATAGACTAGTCGATTGGTGCCTTCAACTAGTCAACTAGTTAAAGAAGTTTCAGAAAAGGGCTAGTTCTACTTTTGATTTTGAGCAACTTTTTCATCTCCTAATGATTATTAAACATATCTAACAACCTATTAACCTTTAAAACTCTATACACAAGAGCTATAATGCATTTGGATTAATCTTTATGCAATTTTAAGAGAGTATTGAGCATTGAAAGTGTTTTATATCCAATTTTATGTATTCTTGAATTTCTATTATTCATTCTTCATATTTCAAGCTTTAGCTTTAGCTTTATTTTTTTAATCCATTATTTTTTGTGGTTAGTTAAGCTTTAAAGAGGTTTATTATTCATTTTTTATTTTTGAAAGAATTAGAAATGTTTTTTTATTAAGTAAAATACCATTAAAATGTACATTTTATATGTTCAAAGGAAATTTTTAATTTTTTTGGTTGGTTATTGTCTTATAAACTCCTCTTTACCTTGAAAAAAAAAAGTTAAAGGTTCCTCTTCACTTTTAAGTTGCTTTGGTTGTTGAATAAGTGTTAGGATTGGTTTAGGTTACTTATGTTGTTAAATGAGCATAAAAAAATATGTTGAGTATTGATTTTCCATTGATTGTATTTTAAGCCCCTTTTTGCATTATTTTTTATCAAGCAAGTGTGCAAATTATGTATACTTCAGTTGTGTTTGAGAAAGTAACTTTTGGGTGGGGGGTGCGTTTGATTTTAAAAGTTAAGTTTATGATTTTGATATTGATAAAGGAGTTACTCTTCACTCTTCATAAAAGAAAGATTTGTATTGAGTTCCTATTTACGCATTTGAAAGAAGATTGTGTTTAGGTCACTTTTTACCTTTAACAAGATTTTAGGATTTCTCTTCACCTCTTTTATAGAAAGAAGAAGTTGCAAGGATTCTTCTTCGCTTTAAAGAAGATTTGAGTTAGTGAAAATTCTAATAAGTGTGTTGGGAGAGGACGTAGGCTAAATTTGGTTAGCCAAACCTCTAAAAAATTATTGTATATCCTTCTTTCATTATTCTTTCGATTTTTTTGCAAGTTATAATTGTTGTTTAAATTAGTTGAATTTGAATTACTTGTATTATTGTGGCATAACTATAGGTTGAATATTAATTTAGGGATTGCACATAATTGAAAATTGGTTTCAGTGGCTTATGTTGTTATTTTAAAAGAAAATTCTTAAAACACTTAATTCACTCTCCCTCTTAAATGTTTTAGGACTTACAAAGGGTATTAGAGTAAGATCTCACTTTTGCATAAATTTATAACGAAATTTACGGTAAAAGATTTAATATGGCACATTTGATTGTTTGTTTTAGTCTAGATGGGTTAGATGTGTATAAATAACCCTTGTTTAATAAAATTAATTTTTTAGAATGGAAAATTAGAATGAATTTTTTTAAAGGTAAAGATTTAGATTTTTAAGGAATTGTTGAATAACCCTCGTGCTTTTACAAATGATTTAAAAGTTTTTGCCTTAAACAAAAAACGCCATGCATATTTTATTTGATGTATTAGATAATTTCATAATTAATAAGTTTTCCATATGTATTTTAGATAGTAAAATTTGGTGTAGATTAGAAGGCGTTTTTGTAGGTGGCAATAAGGTTAAAGAAGTGAAGAATGTGTAAAAAAACAAAAAAAAGGAGGAGGAAGTCCTTATATTTTTTATGGTAAAGGAGGATCCCGCTCTTTCTTCATCAAATGCTCAAAATGGAGACAATGAGGTATCTTTTAGTTCTCAATCTTGTGATGATAATGTTAATGATTATAGTGATAATAATTTGTCATATGATAAGCTAGTTAAATATCGTATGATTGTTAGTTTGAAAAGAAATAAGCTTTCTTCCAACCATAGGAAAGCTTTTAAGAAATTGAATGATTGTGTGAATGAAAATGATGTGATAAAAATGAGAACGAGAATTTGAGTAATGAATTGTATAATATATTAAAAGTTATAAGTGAATGCATGATATCAAATGATATGTTGAATAATGAGAGGCTTTTCATGTTAAAATCTAAGAGTGTGGATAATGTTGCCAAGAATGATGATGATGGGGAGAAATTATTAAATGGACATGTATGTTTGAAAAAGGAAGTAGACGCCCTCAAAGAATCTTTATCGAAATTCACAAAAGGCAAAAGGAAAAAAAAAAGATTGCATGCTTGGAAATTAAAACCCTTTAAATGATAGACAGGGATTGGGATATGCTTAAGAAAATATTTCTAATGATACAAAGAATATTTTTGTAAAGGGTAAGAAATTAGGGGATGAAAATTTGTACGTGTAAACCTTCTTTTGAAAATGTTTCATTCATATCTAGACCATAAATTAGGAAAAATCATCATGCATTAATGTACGGAACAAAAATAAATCCTAGGAAAAGTGTGCATTAAGGTAGCAATAGGCATAATTTTCATGAGAATACACAAACACAACAAAATGCATTTAAGCCATAAGTAAGGTAAAGATGTCTTGTACATTCTCATGCTCCTTATATACATGCTCATAAATCTAAAGGCATTTTTCTATCATATCATAGGTTTCATTTTTGTTAAGAAAGGATATTCATGGGTAGGAGACCTAGAAATGCACATAGGCATAATATTATGCCTCATTTTGAACATAATATTAAGGTTTATGATAGATCTCCACATGTGCATAATAAAAAAAAACTAGGAGAATATCATATTCTATTAGGCCATATCATCATGGAAAGAATAGGCATGAATTTAGGCCAACTAGTTAGATGACTGGAGAAATGCATATATGTATAAAGATCAAAAGTTTCATCATGCATATATTATATGTTATTTTTATGGTAATGTTGAATATATAGATAAATTTTGTTTTTTCAATCATAAGATATTTATAAAATCCTTAAGGATTTGGGTTAAGAAAGGCATAGAGGCTAATTTTTAAGGGCCCAAGTTGATGTAAGTACCTATGATGCATTAATTCTTTGTTTTGTAGGTCAACAGCAATTGGTGTAAAATTGATGTCAAGTAAAAGTAGCAAAATATGGTAACTCTAACCTTAAAGTGACATGAGAAAATCAAGTAATATTGTTGAATCAAGTGAAAAGAACAGAATTTAGTATCAAGAAATGATACAAAAGGAAGTACTTTATTTTTAATTGATAATATTTGACTTGACACATGTTTGGTGACATATGCTTTATTGAGTATATTAACATTAACATGTATGTTTTTAGGTAGAAAGAATTTTTAAATGAGTTTAAATGGTAATATAATTTACAATTTTTATCATTTACAATTGGTATTAAAGTTTTTGCAATATTTTTTAAAATTGATACATTGCATAAATTAGACAAAATCCTCTTTGAAATTGGTATCATGTTTTGCAAGTGCTGTCATCTTTAAAATTATGCATATTTTTTAAAAGTTTTAAGAAGTATACTTTCTCTTATGTAATTATATGTTTGTAATGCATAAATTTAGGGGGAGTACACCTTTTTAACATATTTCATTTTCTTTACATGGATCTAGAAATTTGATGGCATTAGTTTCTTTTATGACATAATATGAGAATTTTGTGTTTTCAAATATATGTTTTTATGAACCTTTCATGAAAAATATTCATAACTAGAATGCAGATATATTGTTGAAGCATAAAATGCATATTTTAAGTCTTCAATGTAAAATATTTGTTTTTCATGCATAATAAGCACAATATAGGTAAAAATATAATTTTGATCCATAATATGCATAATCTAGGTAAATATGTAATTGTTTAAGCAAAATTGATGCATTCTTAAAAAAATGACAAGTGTGTTGAATTATGATGCATTTTATATTTTTAATTCCTTTTTATATTTTATTTTCCCATGATGTATAAATGTATATCTTTAGAGAGAGTATAATTTATTTTAATACATGAACATGAGTTTGGGAAGAGAATTTGTTATTTTTAGAAAGATTTTCTCATCTTTATGAGAGATTTGGGAACTGATTTACGAAAGAATTTTTCAAAATCATGTTTGAGTTTGATTTTTAATAAACTTATGATTTCTCTCATAATAAGTGGGTAGTTTTTTAACAAGTGATAACTTTTTTTACATGTGATATGTGTCCAACAAGTATGTTTATTAATAATTGATATTCTTTTTAATGATGTCAAAAAGTATGAGAGTATTGTATGACATGAAGGAGAGATATGAATTTTAGTAAAAAGGTGAAAAGTGATGTCATTTAATAAAGCATGGAGCATATGGTCTATGATTTGCATTATGGTTTTATTTGCTTATGAACTTTATATTTTATGTTTTTTTAATATCACATGTTTTTTTATTATTAAAAAAGAGAAGATTGTTAAAAGAAAAGAGGTCTCAATCATTTGTTTTGATGTTGAAAAAACATTCTTATTACTAATATTTTAGCTTTGACATGTTAAAAAGATAGGTTAATGTAAAATATATAAGAATATGTATTAGAGTCCAAAAAGAATGGAATTCATTAAGGAAATGATGATGGCAGAAAGTAAGCATTGATGAGAGGATGACAAATGGAAGATTAAGATTATCAAAATTAAAGTTAAATAGTTTTTGATTTGTAAATTTGCCTTGATCTTAATCAATACTTGGGAGAACTCATTTTTGTATGATCATTTATGTATTGTTTTACATAGGTTCTTGGTCAATTTTTAAAGTTTGATAAAGTTTAGTTATTATATTGACATATTAGAAATTGGTTTAGAATGTCAAAAGTATTCCTCTTAATGTATCAAAATCTTTTGAAAAGTTGTTTGAAGTTATATGAGTATTTCTAAATATGTTTGAGTCAAATTATTGTGTGAATTTTGGTTTTTGAAGCGATTGTTAAAAATTTTTTATTTTTAAAACTTTGAAATGTTATGAAGTTGTTTGAAATGGAAATTTCACTAACCAAAACATTTTTTGAGTTTGAATTTAATTTAAATTCCTTAGTATTTAAATAATTTTAATAGTGAATTAGAACTTATATGAATTGGTTTTAAAATAAAAAGATGTTGGTAAAGGTTAGAAAATTCGTAAAAGGTTTAAAGTGTTTAAATCTCCATAAATAAAAAAGATTTTATGATTGAATAAATTGAGACACTTTGGAAAATAAAGCAACCTTAAAAATGGCTTTTAAACTTGTGTGAATTATTTTTTGAAGCAAAAAACAAACATCTTTAACATATTTATAGAAATATTGAAAGTGGTTTGAAATGAAAATTTTCAAAGTTTTTGGTAAATTGGTCATAAACCAAGACAGTATGTATTTTTTTAATCTTATTTATCATATGTTAATATTCAAATTCGATTATGAGATTTTTTGTAACTTGTTTAAATTGAATTGGAAGAAGAATTTAATTGAAATTGTTTTAGGACATTTTTAGAAATTTATAGAAGTTGGAACCTAGTTTTCTAGGTAATTGGTTAATCGATGGCTGAAAATCCTTTGACCAGTACTGGTCTACCATGCCTTCGATTGGTCAATTGGTTAAAGAAGTTTCAAAAAAACAACTAGTTTCCACTTTTGATTTTCAACAACTTTTTCATCTCCTAATAGTTATTAAACCTATCTAATGACTCTTTAATCTTAAAAACTCTACAAATAAGAGTTCTAAAATATTTGAATTTGTTGAATCAAGAGAGGTTCCACCTTATTTTGATGATGAAAAAATAGCTTGTATTAATAATGCTATGTCTTGATAAGTATGTTTGAAAAGATAAGCATTTGGAAGAAGTACAAGTTTTAAGAGTATTGGAAGTAATTGGAGATGATGAAGATATCTTGTGAAGATTCAAAGTCTTGAAGAATCAAATTAGTTTGATATAGATCTATGGTTGTATTTCTTTATGTAAGTTTTACTTTATTTTATTTTGGATATACAAGAGCCGCATTCATGCATTCATATTTTAAAAAATGTATATAAGTGCATAATCAAGAGAATTTTTGTGTCTAAGGTATGTGTGTGAAAAACCTCTTGATGTATAAATTATTTGATTAAAATTACATGAATGAATAAGGTTAGTTAGCTGGTATATATGGGAAAATTGATGAAAGTTTAAAGTGCTTTGATAGAAAATGTTTTAGTTCTTATTTAGAATTAGGTATGGTTTAAGTATAAGGTGTTTTGTCTTGAAGTGCTGTCGATTCATGTGAGTCGGTCGATCGAATGTGATGTATCAGTCAACCGAATGAGAAGAATGGTTGATCAAACTATGACCATTAGTCTATTGATTAACGGAATGTTGCTAAAATAAAGGATAATTTAGGATTTGGTCAGATTGCACAATGGTAAAAATATTAATCCACTATAATGTTGTTATATCCATTGGGCAATGGCATTATATCCGTTGGACAACGGATGTATCCTTTTAACGGATGTGTCCTTCTAATTCACATCCTTCTAATTAGAATATAAATAGATGGTTTTCTCAGCTGTTAAAAAAGAGAGAGATACAAACAAAAGTTTGTGTGATTTATCCGAGGAATTTTATAGGATTTTACTGGGTTATCTTTTATGTATTTCCTGAATATTCACCAAGCATATATGAGAGTCTTTCAAGTGTTTTTATTTACTTGCATTGTTGTGATTTTTGTGTAAGGCTCTTGACCATTGTTTTTGTGCATTCATTGTTATTGGCCTCTTGTTTACACCAAAGTAAAGTTGAGTGAAACACTTATTCAAGAATTATTTTTCTTCATAAGAATTGAGAGGCTATTCTTTAACCAACAGAAAAAGAAATAATGATAAGGTTATCCTTGAGTCTTGAAAAGAATTATAAAATTAAATGTTGTACCAAGTGGATAACTCCAAACTAGTATAAATCTGGTGTACCTATATATACTCTCTCTTTATCTTTACACATTTACTTTATTATATTGATTGATTGATTGATTTGATAAATTAGTTTATGTTATAAGCTTTTGCATTTTTCATCTAAATTTGATTATTTAGACCATTTGTTTTTTAAAACCTAATTCATCCTCATATTAGGTGTCATTCAAACCTAACAATCGGTATCAAAACTTAGGTCTCACACTATTTTTAATTCCATCTAATTAGTGAGTAAAGATCTCCTATCAAAATCATATCAATTTGGACCCCTATCAGCTCGCGCGGGCTTGGGCAAGAAGCGCAGGAGGACGCGGCCCAGAGGGAAGGGCTGGGGCTGCACGGGTCGGGCGCAGAGCTGGCAAGGACGCGGGTCGGGCGAGACGGGCTGGGCTCGCGCATGGGTCACGCTTGGAAGCAGGCTTCTGCTGGCGCTGGGTGGGCCGGACTGGAGCTCTGGGCTACGCGTTGGGTGCAGGTCAGGGGACTGGATCTGCTGGCCTGGTCTCCTGATTTTGCAGTTTTTTTTCTTTTCTTCTTTTTTCTTTTTTTTTAACTTTAATTTTTTTAAAAAAAATTAAATTACCTACACAATAAATAAATACACCAATAAAAATTAATTCTAACCCAACAT
>JAOXYD010000005.1:9887470-9900967 GCA_028565735.1 Pinacopodium congolense | reverse complement strand
TACTGTCCTCAGAGATTTGGTAGCAGCAGTTTCTTTTATGGCTTAATATGAGAATTATGTGTTTTCAAATATATGTTTTTATGAACCTTTCATGTAAAATATGCCTAAATAGAATGTAGATGTATTTTTTTTAAGCATAAAATGCATATTTTGAATCTTCAATGGATAATATTTTTTTCATGCAAAATATGTACAATTTTTTATTAAACTTTTTTTTTATGAATAATATGCATAATGTAGGTAAATATGTATTTTTTTAAGCAAAATTTATGCATTCTAAAAAAATCACAAGCTTGTTAAATTATAATGCTTTTTATACTTTCAATCCCTTTTCATACTTTATTGTCCTATAATGTATAAATGCATATATTTATAGGGAGTATAATTTGTTTTAATGCATGAATACGAGTTTAGGAAGAGAAATTGTCATTTTTAGAAAGATTTTTCATCATTATAAGAGATTTGGAAAATGATTTATAAAAGGATTTTTCAAAATCATGGTTGATTTTGATTTTTAATAAACTTATTATTTCTATCATAACAAGTGAGTAGTTTTTTAATAAGTGATATCTTTTTTTATGCGTGGTATGTGTTCAACATGTGTTTTCATTAATAATTGATATTCTTTTTAATGATATAAAAAATGGGGAGAGTGTTATATGATATTAAAGAGATATGTGAATTTTTAGTAAAAAGGTGGAAAGTGATATCATTTCATAATTTGCATTATGATTTTGTTTATATATGCACTTTATATTTTACGTGTTCTTAATATCACATACTTTTTTATCATTAAAAAGGATAAGATTGTTTAAAGAAAAAAGGTTCCAATCACTTGTTTTGATGATGACAAAGCGTTCTTGTTACTATTGTTTTAGTGTTGACATATTAGAAAGATAGGTCAACGCAAAATCTATAAGAAGATGTGTTAGAGCATAAGGAGAATGGAATTCATTAAAGAAATGATGATGGCAAAAAGTAAGCATTGATGAGAGGATGACAAATGGAAGATTAAGATTATCAAAATCGAAGTTAAATAGTTTTATATTTGTGTTTTTGGTTTGTAAACTTGTCTTGATCTTAATACATATTTTAAAGGACTCATTTTTATATGATCATTTATGTATTATTTTGCATAGGTTTTTGGTCAATTTTTAGAGTTTGATAAAGTTTAGTTATTATATTGACATATTATAAATTAGTTTAGAATGTAAAAAGTATTCCTCTTAATGTGTCAAAGTCTTTTGGAAAGTTGTTTAAAGTTATATGTATTTGAATATTTTTTTTAGTCAAATTTTTGTGTGAATTTTGGTTTTTAAAGTGATCATCAAAGTTTTTTCTTTTTAAAACTTTGAAATGTTATGAAGTTGTTTGAAATGAATATTTCACTAAATAAAGCATTTTTTAAGTTTGAGTTTAATTTAAATGCCTTAGTCTCTAAACCATTCTAAGAGTGAATTAGAACTTATATGAATTGGTTTTTAAATAAAAAGTCTGGTTTTGATTTATTGGTAAAGGATGGAAAATTCTTGAAAGGTTTAAAGTGTTTAAGAATGAAAAATCTCCATAAACAAAGAAGAATTTGTGATTAAATAAATTGAAATATTTTAGAAAGTAAAACAGCCTTAGAAATGGTTTTTAAACTTGTGCGAATTGTTTTTTGAAGCAAAAGAAACAACTTTAACATATTTATAGAAAACATGAAAGTGGTTTGAAATGAAAACTTTTAAAGTTTTTGCTAAATTGGTCATAAAGTAAGATAATATTTTTTTCTCAATTATCATATTTTGGTATTCAAATTCACTTATGAGATGTTTTATAACTTGTTTCAATTAAATTGGAAGAAGAATTGAATTGAAATTGTTTTAGGACATTTATAGTAGTTTACAGAAGTTGGAACCTAGTTTTCTAGGTAATTGGTTGACCAGTGGCTGAAAATCAATCGACTAGTATGTTTATTAAAGCATCAATTAGTCGATTAGTACTGGTCAACCTTACCTTTGATTGGCCAACTAGTTAAAGAAGTTTCAAACAATAACTAGTTTCCACTTTCAATTTTTAATGGATTTTTCATCTCTTAATGGTTATTAAACCTATCTAACGACTCTTTAACCATCGAAACTCCACAAATAAAAGTTCTTACATATTTGAATTAATATTTATGCAATTTTGGGAGAGTATTAAGCATTGAAGATTATCTACATCAAGTTTTGTGTGTTGTTGAGTTTCCATTGTTCATTCTTCATCTTTCAAGCTTTAAGTTTGGTTTGTTATTTTCAATTCATCATTTTCTAGTTAATTAAGTTTTAAAAAGTTTTATTTTTTTTAAAGCATTAGAAACATTTGTTTATTGAGATTAAGTAAAACATTGTTAAAGAGTGTATTTTGTGTGTTTAAAGGAATTTTTCAATTGTTTTGGTTGATTATCGTTGTATCAGCTTCTCTTTACTGTGAAAAAGATTAGTTAAAGGTTCTTCTTTACCTCCTATAAAGAAGTTTTGAGTTGTTTTAGTTGTTGAATAAGTGTTGGGATTAGTTTATGTTGTTTATATTATTGAATGAGCATAAAAGAATGTGTTGAGTATTGGTTTTATTGCATTTTAAGCCTTTTTTTACATTATTTTTTATCAAGCAAGTATATAAGTTGTATATACTTGAGTCATGCTTGAGAGGGTGATTTTTCAATGGTTTGATTATGGAAGTTGAGTTTGTGATTTTAGTATTGATAGAAGGGTTACTCTCATCTTTCACATAAAAAAGATTTGTATTAGGTTCCTCTTCACTCACTTGAAAGAAGATTGTGTTTGGATTACTTTTCATCTTTAAATAAGATTGTAGGATTATTCTTCACCTTCTTTATAAAAAGAAAAAGTTATAAAGTTGTAAAGGGTCCTCTTCATTTTAAAGAAGAATTTAAGTTTGTGAAAATTTCAACATGTATGTTGGAAAAAGACGTATGCTAAAACTAATTAGTCAAATCTCTATAAAAATCATTATATATCATTCTTTCCATATTTTTTTAATTTTTTGCAAGTTATAATTATTGTTTAAATTGATTAAATTTAAATTACTTGTATTATTATAGCATAATATTTCATATAAATAGAATACTGATTTAGATATTGTATACAGTTGAAAATTGGTTTAAATTGCTTAAGTTGTTAGTTTATAAAAAAAAAATTTTAAACACTCAAATCACCCATTCTCTAAAGTGTTATAGGACTTACATGTAAAGAAATATAATTTTATTATTTCTCTATTTTTGTTATTTTAATTTTGTAAATAAATAAATACAAAAATATTTTTCTTTCTTATTTTTTTGTTTTTAAAAATAAATATAAAAATAAAAAATAATAGCAATTAGGTCAAAAATTATAATTGAGTAGTTTTTATTAGTTAATTCTTTATAATATATTTGTTTGATATAGTGGATTGAAATTGGCTACGAGGGTTAGTTGAGACAGCGACAATTGAGTTCTTGTTTAATGCTCTTTAAAGTAAACTACGAAAAGAGAAGTTCCATTGAAAGCACACGCAAAAAGAGCATTACTTATCTAACTTATTATTTAATCATAATATATGAGAAATTATTAGAAACATCGGACCAGGACAATGAATAATTATATATATTTTTCTTACATTAAAACATGAAGGCTAACAGAAATTCTAAAAAAGATAAAGAATTTTAAAAAAATTTGCTAATTTTCACTAATTAGATGCAGTTTTGACTAACTTGAAATATGTAATATTATTCGTATAAATATAAAACTACTTGATGATATTTCGCCGTGTACGACGCTGATTTTTAAATTCCAGTTACCACACCATTTTTCAAGATGTATAGAGAAAGTCCACTAGAATTTACATCATATTCTATTATGCCACAAGACCGACCATTATTAACTGCAGATATAATGTTCTAGAAACAGCATAATGAGGGTATCAATTGTTACTGCTAAGCCTCCACCTGCGGGTAAAAATGATCAAGGGCCACGTCACTGGACATTGCCTAGTAGAATAAAAATTGGACATGATGAAAAGAATGAATGAAATTAGGTGTGCCTAAGTCTTAGGGAAGCGCATTAAATTTCTCATATAGTTGCCTTTACGGAAGGAATCTGACTGAACCATGATATAGTGGTTAGTTATTTTATCACTTTACTTCAATAACAAACGTTGTCAAAATATATTTGGTGCAAATTCTTAATGGGTTTGGTTTAAGATTAAAACAAATAGCATAATTAGTTGAATCATTGTCAACAAGCGAGAAAAAAAATATTGATACATTTCCTATTTACTAAGGCTCCATTTGTTTACATTCTTAATTTTAATTTTTTATTTCTAATTTTTAAATACAAAAGTTAATAATAAAAATACGAAATTTAATGACAAAATACACGAAAGCTAATAATAAAATCTGCATTAATTTTCATGTTTTAAAAAATAAAAACTAAAACTAAAATTAAAAACTAAACTAAATACACCTTATATTTAGATTTAATTTCGATAAGCATATTAAATTAAAGATTGTAATTGTGATAAGTACATCAAATTAAAGATTTATGTTTATATTGTACTTTTTATCTATTTAAAAGATTCATATTTTTATCGGTTATGGATGTTTTAAATCTTTAGTTGAATCTTTGTTTACTAACAACATTACAGAGGCCTTTTCAGGAGAAAAAAAAACAATATTACTGAGGCAATGGAATATAAATAAGCATTTTCTGACTTTTTTGAATGCCTGTTAAAGATTAAAAATTATAAAATGCAAAAAAATAAACATAAAAATAAAAAAGAGAGCTTATTAATGTATGAAATGTAAATAGACCCAGAAAAAAGTTTTAAAATAACTAAGCAATACCATGAGGAACGTATTATCTTGCATTGACAATACAATAAAAGCAGTTGAACTTGAAACAAGTATCTTATTTGCAATTTGGTAGTATAGTTGGAAAAAGATTAAATGGCATAGTATAATTTTGTCAAATAATCATTAGCAAGTGCCATGTGTCCAAAGCATCAAGCGCATTTATATAATAAAAGCATCAAATGTTTACCATCGTACATAAAAGCACATGTTTTACTCTTACCGGAAGTTTCTTTGAACCAACGATCGCTTGCAAGTTGGTACTAATGTCTAAAAGTCCTTTTTTTTTCAACAAAAGAATTTCGAACCTTTATAAAATTTTAAAATGTAAACATATCATTTTTAATTTTTTTTATTTAAAGCATAGGGTAGCTAGTTAATTTCAACTTTCAAGTAGTTCATTAGTCATTATGTTAGAAAGTTTTGATCTTTGTCTACTAAGAATATGAAAATTACTAGGAGGATGTTCAATGTGATTGAAAGTTTACTTAGTGCAGTCTATGTAATATCTTTTATCCCAGTTCGTCCTGTATTCTATTGCATTCTATTAAACATAAAAAAAAAATTAAATTTTAAAAGTAGAGATATATTATTATTAAACCATGGAATGCAACAACAAAAAATATTTTTTAGTTCGTTTAAAACACAGCTTAAATAGTTTGTTTTAATTTTATACTTCAAAAACCCGTATTGTTTTGGACAAATAAGTCATGTTATCAACCATATGTACAAATAATATTTAGATATAAATGGAGTTTCATTCCTATAAAAATAAAATAAAAAACATAATCCTATTGCTGAGTAGAAGATAAATTATTCCTTGTGCTTATAGTAATATTAAGTTCTTAGAGATAGTTGTCAAACTAGAAGGGTTTAACTTATACTTTCTTTTAGCTTCCTTTATTTTCTTGAAAATCCAAGTTTTTTTTAAAGTTATGGACCGATGTTGTATTATGTGCTTCAGGAAATATAATATTAGATGTGTATGCATGTTAGTTTGAATATTACTTGACCACTAATTTTTGTTGGGAACCAACGGGTTAAGATGAACAAATTACAAGTTCCATGCGAAGCTTGATTTTATTGGTTATTAATTTACATCTAAAATGATGTAAGATCTTAGGAAATTATCTCATGTCACTTATCTATAACTTACAAAATACATAGGGCAACTTCTAAATTGGTTCTTCCTGACACTTGAAGATAGAAGCATACATGCTAATAAGGCAAAACATATAAATGTGTCTTATTGATTATTGCCAATCAGACCTGACAACTTCTATGTCAAATTCAAAGTTGTGAATTTCATTCCGTTTTGGCCAGTACGGCGTATTAGAAGGCAACTTCTAAATTTGTTCTTCCTGTCACTTGAATATAGAAGCATACATGTTAATGAGGCAAAATATATAGATGTGTCTTATTGATGTATGGGACATGCTAGCCAAGAGATAATTTATATCAAACGTTGCACATCAATTTCAATTTGTATCTAATTTTCTTCCCCAGTTACAAGCCATTTGGGATCAACTTGTTACCTCGAACCATAATGACATGATTTCAAAGATGCTAAGTTATATGCTCAACAACAAGACCACATGAATGTAATGAAACTTTTGATGTCACTTCGTTCTAAATTTGAGCCAGTGTATGGATTCCTCTTACATCGAAACCCATTTTCAAAGATGGAGACAGTTATTGCTAAACTTATATATGAAGAGACCATGTTAGCTACACTTAAATCTCATCACTTCTCTTACATCATTTTGGCTACTGTAAGATTAATAGGCTCCCATTATCCGAGGAAAGGCAATTGTAAGTATTGTAAGAAACTTAGGCATTGGATATCTGAATGTCCTACTAGATCATCGAAAAAAGATCATAAAAAATATGGTCAACAACAGTACAAAACTACTTTTGCAACCACCATAGATTTCATTACAGATTCCACTAAGTCCTCTTAGATTCAAAGACAGGGCAAATCCTTGGGATAGGGCATAAAAAGGGTTTACTATTTACAATTATATCACTTCATTTACCTTCAAGTTACTTCAATTGTGGTGCCACAATTACTTTTAAAACTTGACACTCTTGTTTTGGTCATGTTTCTTTTCAACGTTTGAATTCATTAGTTTCTAGTAAGTTGTTAGGATTTGTTAAATAAAAACAAATTAATTGTTTATCATGTCAATTAGCCAAACACCATGCTTTATCTTTTGATCATAGCAACTCTCAATCTTCTACACCTTTTAATTTAATTCACTCTAATATTTGTGGCCTTTCTCATATTTCTACTATGGGTGGTTCAAAATATTTTGTTATATTTGTCAACGATTTTTCTCAATATACCTGGATATACTTAATGCAAAAAAATTTTGACATGTAGGTTATCTATACTCAATTTGCCCAAATGATTAAAACTCAATTTTCTAAAATAATCAAAGTCTTCAAACTGATAATGACATGGAATATAAAGATATTTCATTTCTTTCTCTTTTATTCCAACATGGTACAATACTTCATTGATCTTGCCTAGGTTCATCCCAACAAAATAGGATAGCTAAGAGGAAACACATACATATTCTTGACATTATCAGGGCCTTACTCATTTCTTCTGCCTTTCCTGACCGTTTTTGGGGAGAAGCAACTCTTACATCTGTCAACACTATCAATTGTGTTCCCTCCTCTCTAATAAATAATCGATCCCCTCATAAGCGTCTTTGTGGTCGTACTCCTGAGTATAGCCTTCTTAGAGTTTTTAGTTCTACCTGTTTTGTATTTTTACAGCCACATGGACGTTCTAAATTGGAACATTAAGCTCGCTTGTGCTGTTTTCTAAGGTATGGAATTGAACATAAAGGTTATAGATGTTGAGATCCTATCTCTCAACATCTCCGAACATCTAGACATGTCATCTTGTGGGAATATAAAATGTTCTCGTCTTTGTCTTCCTTCCATATCTCGTCCTCCACCGTCTTCTTTACTAATCCCACAGTTGACTTATTTCTCAACTCTATTAATCTACCTTCTTTGTCTGAGGAACCGAGACCACCTATCCCGTCAGATGATTCAACCTCGTCAACAAATCTAAGTCTGCCTAAACCATCCCAGTCATCATGACCTATTCGAATAACTAGATTCCCTTCTCATCTAGAACCTTATGTTGTAAGTCTCCATTTTCTTAAACATCATTCTCTTAACTCGATCATTACCCCCTTTATGAACCAAGAACTATAAAGAAGCTAGTGGTAATCCTTTATAGCAGCAAGTTAGGAAAGAAGAGTTACAAGCTTTAAAGAAAACTCAGACATGGGATTTAGTTCCACTTCCCCAAGGTAAGACTCTAGTGGACTGTAAATGAGTTTATAAGACTAAGACGAAGGCAGATGGTACTGTAGAACATTATAAACCTCGACTTGTTGCTAAAGGATTTACTTAGGAGTATAGTATTGATTATGAGGATACCTTTGCTGCTGTGGCTCGTCTCACTTCTGTTCATAGGCTTATAGTTGTTACTGCCATTAAGAAATGACAATTATTTCAAATGGATATTAAAAATGTCTTCCTTAACGGTGATTTTTTTGAAGAAGTGTATATGCAACCACCTTTAAGTTATAATCATCCCCCAGACATGGTCTGTTATCTAAAAAAAGCTCTTTATAGACTCAAACAAGCCCTTCGAGCATGGTTTGAAAATTTTAGTTCTACTATTTAATATTTTGGTTTTACTTCTAGTCCATATGATAATGCTTTATTTTTTCGACATAGAGACCGTGGTTGTGTGCTCTTATTACTTTATGTGAATGATATAATTATTACGGGTGATGATCTTGATGGTGTTATATAATTAAAACAATATCGCAGCCAGCATTTCGAGAAGAAAGACCTTAGACTTCTAACTTACTTCTTTAGTTAGAAGTTCTTCATGATGATTCGGGCTATTATCTATCTCAAACAAAGTATGTTTATGATGTTTTATCTCGTGCAAGTATAAGTGACAGCAAAATTGCTTCCACTTTCTATTGAAAGTGGGTTCGTCTTATACCAACAGAAGGCAAACCTTTGGACGACCCTACTCTGTATTGACAATTGGTGGAAAGTTTAGTATATCTTACTGTTACTCATCCTGACATAGCCCATGTAGTTCACATCGTGGGTCAATTTATGGCAGCTCCTCGAACTACTCATTATACTACAGTGCTTTGTATTTTACGCTACATTCAAGGTACCCTATTTCAAGATATCTGTCTCTCCTCATCTTCTTCTTTGGAACTTCGTGCATATTCTGATGCTGATTGGACTGGAGACCCTACTGGTCGACGTTCTACAACTGGGTTTTGCTTCTTCCTAGGTGATTCTCTTATCTCATAAAGAAGTAAGAAACAAACTGTTGTAGCTCGTTCTAGTACTGAAGCAAAAAATTGAGCTCTTGCTAACACTACTTCTGAACTCTTATAATTACGATGGTTATTACAAGATATGGGAGTTTAACATTCATCAGTTACATCTATTTATTATGATAATCGGAGTGCCATTCAAATTACTCATATTAACATATTTCATGAGTGCACAAAACATATTGAGAATGATTGTCACTTTGTTCATCATCATCTTCAACAAAGAATCATTTCTCTTGTTTCCGTCTCATGTCATGATCAAACAATTGATATATTTACAAAAGCCCAATTACCGACTCATTTCAATGAATTGATTGACAAATTCAAGTTGGTTTCATCCTCACCATCTTGAGTTTGAGGGGAGTATTAGTCAAATAAAATATTATGTAGTTATTGCAGAATATTTGAAGCATTAATTGTAATTATTTCTCTTTATTTTCCTGATATTTTCCTTTATTAATTATTGTACTCACAGCTTTATATATAAAATATTTCTGTACATGTTAGAGATAGACAATAATATAAATCCCATTACTCGTTGTAGGTTTCGTATTATATAATAAGAGACCGTCCATAATTACTATTTCTTTTCACCATCTCAAAATTTTAAAAATTTGTTAGTTTAACTCATGTAAGTTAGAGTTTATTTGAAAAGGTTTTGGTTTTTAATTTTTTAAATATAAAAATAGAAAAAATCAGAATTAAAATTAGAAAAATATATAAATACAAGATAAAAATAAAAAATAATATAAAATTTCAAAAAATATACAAAAAATGATCAAATATAAAAAATATAGGGCTGACTATAAATAATATTATTATAAATATTATTTAAGATATATATATTTACTTATATTATTATATTGTTATTATATTATCAACAGGCCATCCATGTGCATAGTTGCCGGTTAACTAGTTTTTCCAAAAATATATATATATAAAAACGGAAAGCCGAACCACCCTTGGATTTTCGACTTTATATTGTCAGAAAAAGATGTTTGTGAACCTCAACTTGAGAGACATGGGAGTGTCACCTAAGATTCTAATTTGGGGTTGGATTTCAATGGTTGTAAATCACTTTTCTTAATTTTTGTAATTTCGTTTCCATTGAACAGTTCCAGCAAGTGTCATATGCACTGTTCTACCACGACTAAATTTTGATTGTCAAGAATTGCTTGCAAGGAATGGCATTTTAAGAATAGGGTCCACTTCGTGGTGATAACACGCCACCCTTTGGTACTCCTGAAAGCCAGAGCCACAAGTTCCTTTCAACCTTATCAATCAAAACAAAAACAAAATTCTCTAATGGACCGACTGAAGTGAATTAATTATTCATGGCAAACAAAAGAATTATCTGTTCTTTATTGGAACAGAAGAAGTATATACATTCAAACACAATTCCGAACCCCTTAATAGTATATACATGTGGGATGATATACATGTGGGATGAAGCCTGGTGATTTGATTACCAGAATAAAGAGAAGACTAGAAACATCTTGAAAACGCGAATGAACATGAAGATGCCTGTACAGAGCCCTACTTCAGTTGGGATGTAACATAGCTCTTCCTGTTTCCATCATATGTTGCCTTTCGGTATGTCCTTTTCCTTTCATTGCCCTTGAAATTTGAGGACCATCGATGTTCACATATTTGCTCAGATGATCATGGAATCTCGTTGGTATTCTTAAAACTTTTTGTAGATGCAAATGAAAAGAAAAATAAAAACTGTAGAAACAGCTTTCAAGAGATGGAGGAGATCTATTAGAGTATTTAGCCCACAAGATATAGGACATTAAACATTCCTATCAAACAAATATATTTATAAGAAAATTATCATCTTTTGTTTTTGCCCTTCTTCCTTCTTTTTTTTTTAATGAGTGGTTCTAAAGCTCTAATCTAGAAAATGGCTAATGTGTGTTATTCAAAAAAGAGAATTATTCCATTCACTTTGACAGGGGATGCCACGCCAATTGAGTATAATTAACAAGTGGGGCCATCTGTCGCATTCACACTGGCCAATGGAATTCATAGCTCATCACGCATCTACTATGGTATCACTTGCCTCAATGTACGGCAGCTAGTGAGAAGAAGAATTGAGTAAACAGTGTCTTGTTTAAAGATCCACAGTATGAAGCCCAGAGTACAGGATTCTATTAAGCTTTGAACGGAATCAGAAAGTTTGCTATTATTATTATGACCCACTAATTAATCACAGTAATTATTGTGTACAATTATCAATAATTTAAATTCATAATATAATGGATAATATAAGAATTAAAACCTTGGCATGCACTTTCCATGACAATATCGATATAAGAAGGTTACGACTAACAATGGTTATAGAGCGTGGTCATCAAGAATGCAAGCGAGTCAAAGATACAATATAGATGCAATTTCAACATTGAGTAGGGATGATTTTGAAGTTTAACTTCTGATCATGTGAACTAAACATGTGAAAAAGAGAATGCATTCCTGCCACAAAAATTGTGGTCCTTAAACGCAGCTCACGATCTATATAATCCCATGAAGACCATTTCCCAACCCAACTTTGATGAGCGTATCGCGCGGAAGATTATTTATTTTATCTTCAATGGTTAGCCAACTTGCGAGCCTTGCTAATGGCTCTCTTCCTTCCGGACTCCAACGTCCCAGCTATCAGCGTAAAGGACGCAAAGTGAAGTTGGAAAGTAGCTTAGAACAGGAAAGTAGAGATCATGGTAAGCTCAGCCGGAGAAGACACAGACCAGACCTTGCTCACTTGCTGAGGTTGCGGCATAATTGGATGAAGGCAAGAGCTTTCTTCAATGAGTTCTGCTGTGACTCGTTTCATAATAAATGTGAAGTAACGTTAGTTGATCCCTATTTTGCAATTCCAGTCACTTCACCTCCCACCATAACACCATTTTAAGAAAGTTCGTCCAAGTAACCAAACTGTCCTGGTAACATATATTATCTATCCTTAAAAAACTTTTCACCATGTAGGCTTGTGGTGAGGTCGTTAATGTTATTTGTTACTGTCTCATCTTCCAGTATATGTTTGATGATGACATGTAATAATTAATTATTTTCCTATGTCCTATATATATATATATATATATATATCAAGCCCCTAGTTCAGAATGCTAACAGGACTTATGAGATAGTTTGAAAACTAAAAAAGTAAGTAGATCAGGTTAGGTGTTTTAGAACATTTAAGTGCTCTGGATCTGTCATTTCCTAGCTATCTTATAATTTGCAGTTATTATAGTTATAAATATACATGCATCAAATTTCATAGCCATAAAATACATCATAATAATAATAAAAATGTCAACATGAAGTATAGGGAGCGTAGAATCATTTTGGGTAAATGAATTTAGGCCTTCCCTACTTGTGCATTCCCAACCGCTTAACCAAGCCCCTCTATAGGGCTTCCATTAACTCATGTAATGGATTTAGTTAAAAGCGACACTATTGAATATGGTAGGAATCTCTTGACATATAATAACTTAAGGTTTGATCCACAAATTTTAAAATAAAAACTATGTGTTCGAGTTTATTTAAGGCATGATAGTAGAAGTTTAAAATTGAGCACATATATATTAAAAATGATTTTTTTTGGAAGTTATTAAAAATAAAAGTTAATATATATTAATTTTTAAAAATTTGTTAAAAATACATAAAATTTAATACAAAAATACAATAATTATAACTAAAATCAGAAAAAAAAAATTTAATCAAACGACTCCTAAAAAAATATGTAATATGTTGCATGGTTAGAGAAAGTATTATTGTGGGCCACGATATGGGTCTGACAAAACCCCATATTTGTTAGGTTTGGGATAATAATTATTTCAATAGCTTGATTAAGACCAACTCATGAGCAATTTACAAAGTTATGAACTGGCTGGCCTTTACAACATAATCGATTGAGCTTCCCAATTTCAGGCTCCAATGTATGCCAGGTTGGACTTGGTGTTATACATTCTTTTAATTACTTTTCTTTAGTAATTCAAACTTTTCAAATTTAGTCAGGCCTATTCTGAGTGTCTGTTTAGAAGGATTTATTTTGTAGAGTTTTTATTAGTAGAGTTTTTTTTCTATAGAACTTTTTTTAAAATAGCTTTTTTAAGAAGATAGTTGACTGTTTGACTGTCATTTAAAAAATTTTTTTTTTAAAAGAGCTTCATAGAGTAAATTGTTTGGTAATATAAAAATAAAAAGCACTTTTGATTTTAACTATATTTTATTTTG
>JAOXYD010000005.1:9865409-9880447 GCA_028565735.1 Pinacopodium congolense | reverse complement strand
ATTAGGAAAATTACTTGAAAATGTTGGATTGTGATAATCGAATTGCTTCTGTAGCATAAGTTCTAGCAAATAACTCTGTTTACATTTTTGTTGCTTACAAACAGTCAAACCCACAAGGCATCCTTTGGGAAATCAGACTTATTTTTTGTATGTTTATTGCAACCACTGACCTTTGACATCAAGAAGCAAGAGTCAGAGATTGAGGAAGCCCAGGTATTAAGCTCTTTCTGCACATCCTTTTTTCTCATGTCTTCCACTTGGATCACCTTTGGAAGATGTTGACCAGTAGTGTAGGCATTTGAAAGTTCATAAAATGAATTCATATTTAATATTAAACCTTGATAATCAGTGGAGTTACTCTGATTTGTCCAGTGGATGCCTATTGAGAGTTATGCAGCTCAACCATACAACCAAAAACACCAATCTTTCAAGCATATTTGTGAAATCTGTTTAGCAAAGTCGAGAGGAGAATACAATGGATATACCCCAGTTCCCATGAAATCTACTTCTGGTAAGACATTTTATTTGTATTCTGGTGCCAGGGACCTTCAACAGGTTACAGAGTTCTAGGAATTTATGGGTGACTTGCTCGTAGAAAACAAAAGCAGAAGACTTCATGGACTGCTGGGCACCTATTAATCTCTACTTCTGTGTCTATATGGATTTGTTATTATGTGTTTTAAAGGCATGTTTAATTAAATCGTGAGTTATGATTTTTTTTGTGGTTGTTATTTTTTATATTAGTTGATATTTTTTTTTAATTTTTGTAATGTATTTATATATTTTTTATAAAAAATTTGTATTTAAAAAAATAAGAAACTGAAATTAAAAATTAAAACTTAAGTTGTCATTTATTTGGGCATAAAAATCGAGGCACAAAAACGATTTCGTTGTTCTACTGCATTGTAAAAACAAAAGAAAACAACATTTTGAAAACGTGTTTGGTTGTTCTACAATGTTTTCCTTTGTTTTCTCTCCCGGTTGGTTGCGTTTCCCTATTGCATTTTTGTAGTTTTGGTTTTTGTTATGACTTGTTTAGGGTTTTACCAAAAATAGACAAAGCCTTCTAAAATAGAACTCATCAGCTTCGATTGACGATGTGCAACCCATCCCCAATCCTTTCTTTTTGTTAAGATTTTTAATCTCCCATCAACCCTCCACCTATTTGTGTTGGAGTTGTGGTCGCCTGCACTCGGAGATCTCATTTCGAAGCTCTCTTTATTCGCGTTGGAGCTATGGTCGCTGCACCCAGAGATCTCGCTTTGAACCTCTCCCTATTCGCATCGAACGTCTCCCTATCCATGTTGGCACAGTGGTCGCTTCGCTCTCCCTGTTTGCAGTGGACCACTCCTTTGGGTGAAGGTAGGTCGAATACTGGTGGCGGTTAGGGCTTGGGAGACGACCAGATGCAGAAGTAGGTCGAGTTTTCAAGTCAAAGGTTTCGGGTCCATAGGTCGACCCAATAATTATTTTCTTTATAATTAATAAAATTTTTTAATGTAAATTTAATTATTTGATATAATATTAAATGAAATTAGAACAAATTATATCTTTATATAAACTTTATAATTATTAAAATTTTGATTTATATAAATTTAAATAATTAATTTTATTTATTATTAATAAGTTTTATTATTAATTTATTATAGATTTTTATTAATGTAATTTAAATATTTAATTTAAAATGTATTGTTATTAAAATAAGTTAAAATTTTATTTATATAATCTTTTAATTATTTAAATTTTGATTAAGTATTATTGTAATTAGGTATTGTCCCTAAATTATTCTTAGTCGTTGTTGATCCATTAAGATTAGACATTGATAGATTAAAAAGATTATAACATTATATTTTTCCTTATGAAAGAAATAATCGATCTCATAAATTAAAGTATAAAAATACTTGAATAAACATATGAGTGTTTGTTAGAGAACAAATTCATTAAACTGACTCGATGTGAAAATTTTATATAAAATATTATTTATGTGTTTATAGAAATACTCATTGTCATGATTGTATAGTGATCCTTAGACTTGAGATTACCAAAGTTATCTTGTATAGGGATTGTTATGTTTTGATACTACTTATGATTTATTCTAGTCATGGATTGTTCACTCGGTAGTCATTGGATGTAATATGAATTATATGAAGGTAATTGAGTAATCAATACAAGATTCGTCAACTTAAATTAATTAAGGAAAATGTTCCTGGACATTAGTACCAAGACCAGTAGATCATCCAATAATTGGTACAAAATGGATTTTTAAGAATAAATTAGATGAATGAGGTAACATTGTGAGAAACAACTAGATTAGTGGCAAAAGAGTATAACCAAGAAGAAGGAATAGATTAAAGTAAAGGCTATTAGATTACTTCTTACTTTTGCATCTCACAAGGTTTTTAAAATTTTTCAAATGGATGTAAAAAGTGCATTTTAAAATGATTTTATTCAAGAAGAAGTATATGTTAAACACCCTCCTAGTTTTGAATGACATGATGCACCCTAACATATTTTTAAATTATCCAAAGCATTATATGGTTTAAAACAATCACCTAGAGCATGGTACAATATATTAAGTGCATTCTTACTTGCAAATGATTTTGAAAAGGGAAAAGTAGATACAATATTGTTTATTAAGAAGGGTCAAAGTGATTTTTTGATTATCCAAATATATGTCAATGATATTATTTTTGGTGCTATTAATGAACGTTTATGTGAGAATTTTACTAAGTGTATGAGTAGGGAGTTTGAAATGAGCATGATGGGAGAATTGAATTTCTTCCTCGAACTCCACATCAAGCAAATGAAGGTTTACATTTTCATAAATCAGTCAAAGTATACACAAGAGCTTTTAAAGTGGTTTGAAATGGATCAAACAAAGCCCTTAGGCACCCCTATGATCATATTTACCAAGTTGAATAAAGATAAAGATGGAAAAGAAGAAGATGTTAAACTCTTTCGACGTATGATCAGAAATTTATTATAGTTAACTGCTAATTACCCAGATATCATGTTTAGTGTTTATTTATGCGCACGATTTCAATCTTCTCCTAAAAAATCACATTTGTTAGCTGTTAAACAAATTTCACGATATTTGTATGGTACTTTAAATTTAGGACTATGGTATCCTAGAAATACATTTTTAGACTTGGTTGGATATTTTGATGCCGACTACATAGGTAATTTGTTAGATAGAAAAAGTACATCCAGTGCATGTCATTTTTTAGGAAATGCATTAGTTTCATGGTTTTGTAGAAAACAAAATTCTGTTGCATTGTCTACAGTATAAGCTGAATATGTAGCAATCGGTAGTTGTTACACTCAAGTATTATGGCGTAGACAACAACTTAGGGATTATGGTTTGCATTTTGATTTAATTCCTATTCGGTGTGATAATACAAGTACAATCTATTTAATAAAAAATCCTATATAGCATTCTAAGACTAAATATATAGAAATTCAATATCATTTCATTCAAGATCATGCGCAAAATGATCACATTGAACTTAAATTTGTTGACACATTACATCAATTAGTGGATATCTTTACTAAAGAGTTGTGTGAAGGTCATTTTTGTACTATTAGAAGAGAAATTGGTATGATCGATAGGCTATCTCTTTAACTATTATATTTACACCTTTTCTGTTAATTCCAAAAAGGGGGAGAAGAGTATGCATGTTTTTTAAAGGGAGAAGCATGTTTTTAATGGGAGCTGTTATTGAATTCTTGTTTAATTTAGGGGGAGCTACATATGCATGAAGTAAGGGGGAGTTAGTGAGAATTGAATCATTTGAATCTTGAAATTTGATTGTGTTAAACTAATTGTATTATTTAAATAATTTTAGTTTTATCATCATAAAAAAGGAGGAGATTGTTGAACCAAAGGAGGTTTCCACCCAATTTTGATGATAATTAAACTCCCCTTTTACTAATATTTTTATTTAAGTGTGATTAAAGATAGGTACGTTGAAGACGAAAAGGCTTAGTTAACTAATTACGTATTAACACTGCTGAATACCGAAGGTCAGTTGACCGAATACAGATGATCGGTCAACCAAACTATAGTGTTAAAGGAAGCATCGGCTAGCTAAAAGAGGATCGGTCGATCGTACAATGGTAATTGATCGACTGAATGAATGTCTTGAGGAGATCGACTGACTGAATGAAAAATGGTCAACCGAAGGAAGATCGATCAACTGAACGTTAGCTATCGATTGATTGAATGAATAAGTTTAGAAGATCGGTCAACCGAACATGGCCTATCAGTGGACCAAACAAAGAGCAACGTTCATATACATAACGGATAGAAGATTTGCCCAATGCAACAGTCACTTCTATTAAACAATGGTCCAAAAGGGTTGATTAATGCTCCAACGACTATAAGTCTTATTTATGAGTATAAATAGAATAAACGGGGAAAGGAAGGAGCAAGATACAAAATTATTACACAGAATACGAGCTTAATAAGTTTGATAAAGTTTCTTGAGAGTTTAAGGTGTATACATGTTTAAGATTTTTTATTTATCAAGTTTGTGTGAGATTTGTATTCTTTCTACTGGTGAGAAATTACTTTGTTATTTCAAGGTTATTCTTGAGCCTGAAAAAGAATAGTTGGTTATCCTTGAGTCAAAAAGGAGTTGTAAGTTGTTACATTTTTCAAGCTTGTATTTCTTATTATATTTTCAATAATTTCAAGTACTATTCACATTATTTGTTTCATAATTGTTTTATTTAGCTTCCGCATATTTATTGTTAGTTTTATTTTTGTGAGTTAACTTAAGATTTTAGTATAACCTAATTTACCCCCTCTTAAGTGTCATTTATGGCCAACAATTAGTATCAGAGCTTAGGTCTCACTTTGGAGTAAATTCTAATGAATTTGTTAGGAAAGAAAAAATGGCACACTTCTTAATCACTATAGGTTCTTCACATAATCTAGATGGCCATAATCCACATAGAACACCTTACGTTGATGGCAATAATTACATGTATTAGAAAAATAGGATGAGATGTTATCTTATGGGAGAAAGTATAGATTTATCGATAATGGTAACTCAACCTTATACAAAGCCTACCAAACTCGTAGGAAATGATTTAATTCTAAAGAAAGAAAATGAATAGAACCTAGATGAAAGGAGGTCAATATCCTTTAATAATAAGGAAATGCATATGTTATATTCCTTAAGCATGGAAGAATACAATAGGATTGCCATATGTGAAACTGCATATGATATTTGGCGCACTCTTCAGATTATATATGAAGGTACAAATCAAGTTAAGAAGACCAAAATAGGTACGCTTACTCGTGATTTTGAACTTTTTCGTCTAATGCATGATGAGACTATTTCAATAATATTATTAGTGCACTAAAAAGTCTAGGTAAGATCTACTCTAGTGTTGAGTTGTGTAGGAAAATCCTAATTTCCTTACCAAAGACGTAGCAGACAAAAGTGACGGCTATACACGAAGCAAAAGACCTCAACACACTCCTTCCTAACAAGCTCATCAGATCACTTTTAACATACAAGATGAGGATGAAAAATATTCAAGAGGAACAAGAGGCTCCAAGGAAGAAAAATGTGGCATTTAAAGTAAGTAAAAATGAGTAGAGCTACAATGAAGAATCATCGATTAGAAGCAAGAATGAGGAGCTCACATTCATTACAAGAAGGCTAAAGAAATTCATGAGAAATTCCTAAACGTCTTGAAAAGGAAAATATTATTCAAACTTTAAATTATCTAACACAACATGTTTTGAATGTGGTGAAAAGGGAAATTTGAGATTGCAATGCTCCCACCTACAAAAAAACAAGGAGGAAAAGTCGAGAAGAAGAATATATGGAGGTAAGAAAAGAAGGATTTCAAGAAAAAGAAAGCAATAAAAGCCTCATGGCCTGAATCAAGTGATTCTGAAGAAGAAGAAAAAATGGCTAACATTTGCTTTATGACACACAACGAGGTATGTCCTTCTCTTAGTAAAGATGAATATGGTTAAACATGTGATGAAGTTTTAGAACATATAGAAGAGTTAACCAAAAGGAACAAGAAATTGCATGATAAGCATAAGAAAGCCTTATCGAAATTAGATGCATGCGAATCAGAAAATAGTAACCTTAGAAAAGATATGATGTTAATTAATAAAGACAATAATGAGCTAGCAAATGAAAATAGGTCTCTAAAGAAAGAAATTGAGCCCCTTAAAGAATCACTAGAAAAATTCAACAAGGAAAAAGAAAAACTAGATAATGCATTAAGTGTTTAAAAGTTCGAAAATGATAAACATGGTTTGGGGTATAATAATGAAAAAAGGGCATCTACTAGAAAGACAGTTTTTGTAAAAGCAAAGAACTTAGAAGATGAATATACTCCTAGGAATGTTCGAAATGCACATAGTAGACCGCAACCTAAGCATTATGCATTCAAATACACCTAAAAACCTAAAAAATTTCCCCAACATTGATTTAATGATAAAAAAGACTTTCATGCATCCTAGAAATTTTTTTGACAAAGTTTGTATAAAGATCTTAGACATAAAAATGAGCATAGGAATGTATATAGAACTTACACTCCATTGTTTTGCACATATTCTGGTTATCATGGAAATGTTTCTTATTTCTGTTATGACCGACTAAATAATTTTTTAAATGATTACAAAAATATCAATTTTTACAAGATAAAAACTATTTGGATTCCTAAAACTAGATAAATGTTGTTGTTTCTGATTTTCAATTGTTTAGATTTAAAGTTTACTATTTTTTTTTTCATCTTCCTCAGAGGATCGGTCCACCAAATGTCTAACATCGGTCGACCTGAGGTTATTTGGTCAATTAAATGGATAGGTTCAGTCAATCGATAGACAAAGCTTCGATGTTCAGTCGACTGATGTAGCTAGTTCGGTCAATCAATAGGTCAAAAGCATTGTTTTTCTCTCGTAATTCATCAGATCATATGTTTTTAAATATGAGTCTCACTAATTAATTCTTATTTATAATTTTTATGTGTATAAATTCTTGTTTAAGGCATGAGTTAGATATACTAACATTTAAGGACTCTAGATAAGATGGGTACCTAAAATTGTTTTCATTTGTCTTGTATGAAAAGGAAAGAAACAAATGGTACATAGACAACAGATGTCCACATCATCTGGCTGGGGATCCTTCACAATTTATCACTTTTAAGAGCAACGATGGAGGATCTATCACATTTAGGGATAATGTCAAGGGTAAGGTAATTGACATTGGCAAAGTAGGTAAAGATAACTCTCCATTGATCGATAATGTTTTACTTGTTGAAGGTTTGAAACAAAACTTGTTAAGTGTAAGTTAATTATGTGATAAGAACTGCAAGGTTAGTTTCTTAGGAGATGAATGTATTGTCACTAAGATAGATAATGATAATGTCATGTTCTTAGGAAAAAGAGAAGGAAATATATACATTTTTTATCTACGCTGTGTTACTAACCTTGAAAGAGTGAATGCACTTGGACTTAACTCCGTCGACTTTGACATGCAAGTATGGATCTCCTCTCAAAGCTCAACTTAAAACAACTTGTTAAAGACTTCTGACAATAGAGTATGAGAAAGACAAAATCTATGGAGTATGTCAAAAGAGAAAATAAGTAAGTTCATTTCAAAGCAAGAAATCAGTAATATCTTCTAGACCCCTTAAATTACTTCATATGGATTTGTTTGGTCCTACTAGAGTGGCTATTTTAGGAGGAAAATCATATGCATTTGTTATTGTGTATGATTTCAGTCGTTTTACTTGTCTTTTATTTTTTTTAGGCTCAAAAGATGAATGTTTTAAATCCTTTGTTAGTTTTTCAAAGAAAATACAAAATGAAAAATCCTTATCTATTGCATCTATTAGAAGCGATCATGTTAGAGAGTTCGAAATAAGCATGATGGGAGAATTGAATATCTTCCTCAGACTCCAAATCAAGCAAATAAAGGATGGTATTTTCATAAGTCAATTAAAGTATACACGAGAGCTTCTAAAGCGGTTTTGCATGGATCAATCAAATCCTTTAGGCACTCCTATGAGCACATATACCAAGTTGAATAAAGATAAAGATGAAAAAGAGGTAGATGTCAAACTCTTTCGCGGTATAATTGGAAGTTTATTGTATTTAACTACTAGTCATCTAAATATCATGTTTGGTGTTTTTTTGTGTGCACATTTTCAATCTTCTCCTAAAGAATCACATTTGTTAGCTATTAAATGAATTTTACGATATTTATGTGGTACTTTGAATTTAGGACTATGGTATCCTAAAAATGCATGTTTAGACTTGGTTGGATATTCTGATGCGGACTATGTGGGTAGTTTTTTTGATAGAAAAGGTACATCTAGTGCATGCCATTTTTTAGGAAATACATTACTTTCATGGTTTTATAGAAAACAAAATTCTATTGCATTGTCTACGGCAAAAGCTAAATATGTAGTCGCTGATAGTTATTGCACTCAACTATTATGGCTTAGGCAATAACTTAGGGATTGTCGTTTGCATCTTGTTTGAATTCCTATTCGGTGTGACAATATAAGTATGATCTATTTAACTAAAAATCTTATATAGCATTCTAGGAATAAACATATAGAAATTTAATATCATTTTATTCAAGATCATGTGAAAAATGGCGATATTGAACTTCAATTTGATGACACACTATGTCAATTAAAAGATATCTTTACTAAACTGTTGTGTTAAGATTGTTTTTGTACTATTAGAAGAGAAATTGGTATGATTGATGGTCTATTTGTATGATTATTATGTTTTACACCTTTTATATTGATTTAAAAAAGTGGGAGAAGTATGCTTGTTTTTAGGGGGATCTATTCTTGAATTCTTGTTTAATTTAGGAGGAGCTACATATGCATGAAGTAAGAGGGAGTTAGTGAGATTTGAATTAAAAGTATGCATGTTTTTAAGGGGAGTTGTTCTTGAATTTTTGTTTAATTTAGGGGGAGCTACATATGCTTGAAGTAAGAGGGAGATAATGAGATTTGAATCATTTAAATCTTGAAATTTGATCATGTTGAACTAATTGGGTTGTTTACATCATTTAGTTTTGTCATCAACAAAATTGGGGAGATTGTTGAACCAAGGAAGTTTCCACCTGATTTTGATGATGAAAAGACACCCCTTCTACCCCTTCTACTTCTATTTTTGTTTAAGTGTGTCTAAAGATATGTATGTTGAAAAAGAAGAGGTTTAACTAAACAAGTATATATTAACACTGCTCAAGACCAAAGGTTGGTTAATTGAATACAGATCAATCAACCGAACATAGAGTTGAAGGAAGCATCGACCGATTGAATGAAGATTGGTCAATCGAACCATAAAGATGGGTTGTCCGAACATACATATTGAGAAGATTAGCTAACCGAATGAGTTAAGACTTGGAGATCGGCCGATTGAAGGAAGATCGGTCGATTGAAAGTTAGCAATTAGTCTACCGAATGAACAAGTTTAGAAAATCGATCGACCAAACAAAGTGCAACAACCACATTGCCTAATAAATAGAAAATTTTTCCAATGGTCAGAAAATATGTACAACAATTCAAATAATTAATTATCAGATTATGAATGTTGAAGGACATCCAATGGCTAATTTGATCCATTTCCACTATAAATAGAGACGAGAAGAGATAGAGAAATATGACAAGTGAAATAGAAGTGATATACACGTGATATAATAGTGTTAAGTATAGTTCATATTTGAGTTTGGCTTTTGTATCGTGAGCTTATTAGTGTGGTTGATTCTTGAGGTTATTCTTGAGCCATAAAAGAATTTGCAAGGTTATTCTTGGTCCTAAAAAAAGATATAAAGGTTATTCTTAAGCTTTGAAAAATAAGATTTGGTTATATTTAAGCCAAAAAAGATTTGTAAGTTGTTACAATCTTTAAGTTTGTATTTCTTACTTTATTTTCAATAATTACAAGTGCTTGTCATATTATTTGTTTCATTATTGTGTACTTAATTCCCGTACATTATTGTGTCTTTGTATATGTTCCTTAAAAGTTTAAGAACCTCATTCACCCCTCTCTTAGGTGTCATTTAGGGTCAATAAAGATTTTTAGTATCACCCTTAGTAAGGTATATTTAAAAGGATTGAGGATTGAGTCACAGATAGAAGTGGGTTGGAGTGTTGGCACTTATATGGCATCTATAAGAGGAGTGAATTATATAACTTTAACAATTTTCCAAATTTTAACCTAATTATCAAAATTCTTCCTATAAAATAAGAAAATTGAGACAATATATATAATCAAAAAAATTATGGCTTAAATTAAAATAAATTTTAAAAATAAAGAGGTAAGGGAAGAGATACAAACTAATTTCACTTTCTTATCTTCTTTATAGGTAAAGACTAATCTTTTTACAACTACTCTCTTTTTCTCAAGAAAATAGTAACCTTTACAAGTTCAATATTAACAACCTCAATACCCCAAAATGCACAACAGATCTCACTTAACTAACCTAAAGTATTTAGAAGGAGCTAATATCAAAATCAATGATGAATGTATAAAACCCTCACACAATTACAATAAAAACTACTCATAAGATCATTCAAATGCTTCTCAATTCACTTCTACTTCACTTGAAGCCTAACAAAAATTTCAACACACCTATCCATAGGTAAAAATTCATAAATTAACATTTTTTTTCATTGAAATACATTAAAAATAATATATCACCAAAATTTTCATTAAAATTAGTTGTTAATACCCATATTTGAAAACTACCGGTCGACTATTTAGGCATATACTAGTTGATTAGACTATCCCATTGGTCAATCAATCTATGAAAATAGCAAACTAATTGATCATTATCAAACCCAGGAGTCGACCTGTCACTAGTTGCCTAATCTCTCCAAAAACTAGTTTTCACATATTAGTAGTTTTTGACACATGCAAACAACCCAAAAACATATCCTAACATTTCAAACACCTATTTTTTATACACAAAATCTTCAAATTAGTTCCCCAAAAAGGTTTAGCATATCAAAAGGATTATTTAAAACTTTTAGTACCTAATTTCTCTTGATTATTCAGCCTATGTATACAACACTAAACATGAATGCATTACACATGATTTGAGCATATAAACACTTTTAAAAGGATTAAGATAAGTTTTACAACAAAAAAAAAATTATAGGATACAACCCATTTAAATTTCTAATTTGATTTTGAACCTTATTTTTTACTCTTATTCTTTATAAACTTCATTTAAATCCAATGGCTACAAATTATATCTCTTAACATATTTTTCTCAAATATGTCTTTGCAAAACATCAAAACACATTAAAACCACTACTAGTCAAAAAAATTTATTATCATCAAAACCTAGGTAGGACCTCCCTTGTTTTAATACAGAGTTTTAGAAAAAATAATTGATGGAGCATCATTAAATTTAAAGGTCTAGAGTTAAAGGAGTAAAAGGGATTTTTAAGAAGAATAAGGTAAAAGGAATAAGAGTCATTGTGATCAAGTTTAAAAAAATCAAACTGAACCAATAATTTTAATTAAAATTTTTATGAACTGATCAATTAATTTTTTTGATTTTATATAAAAACTTGTATAATTTCAACTAAAGAGTTCTAATTAATTAACTTTTACCATTGAAGCAAACACTAGAAGCTTGGCCATGTCTCATAAAAGTAAAGCATGTTTGAGAGTGAAAATTTTTTATTTTTATTTTTTTCTAAGAAGAATTGGAACTTTTAAACTCTTAACGCTCTTATTGAAAAGCACAATTGGTATTGATAAGAAGATAGTCAACTAGCAAAAAAGAGTGAAGGTGAAAGATGAAGATGAAGGAAGTGAAAAAAATCAATCAACTCAAGAAAGATTAAAAAAAACAGATAGTTTGGAAAAGGATGAGAGGAATTAATATGGTTTATTATTATATAATCTAAAAAGATAGTGATTAAAGTTAAGGGTAGCAGTTATTGTCAGGTGAAGAGTTTGCAAAAGATCTTATCTTGGAAATTAATGGTTGCTTTCTTTTCATAATTGTCTTTTATTCTAGGGCTTATAAGGGCACTGAAAAGACCATAAGACCAAAGAGCCTTGATCTCTCTTCTTATTCTTATGGCCAAGGCTTACTTTTTCCTAATTTTCTCATATTTATTTTTTTAGCCAATTCTAACTTTTCTTCTTTTTTGTCCTTCTTTAATCAATTAATTATTTCAAAACTTTCTTAGAAATTTCATTCCAACTTCTTTTCCTTCACATATCTTCCTTTTTTTTATTTATCCCAAATTCTTGAAAATAAAAAGAAAATGTATAATTAAAATTCTAATAAGGGTAAGTAAAACTCCAGATTAAAATAATTTAATTATCATCTAAACTCTATTGTAAATAAATTGAAATTTAACTAACATTTATTAAGGCACAATGAATAAAATTGAAAATGATATTTAAGAAACTAATTCAATTTTTTATTCTACATTAATTTTATACCGATTTTATAACTGTTTAACATTGATTGCACCTTTAAATTTTAAATATATTTTCTTATCAATTTTCTATACAATCTAATTTGTAAAATATTGATTATAACCATTAATAAACATATGAATAAGAATTGTTTTAAATTGATAAGAGATCCTAAATAGGGGTGGCATGAAAAAACAAGGGTGGCATGAAAAAGCAAAGGTACAAAGGCAACAAAACTAGTAGCTAATGTGAAGACAAAATGGAAAGCCCATTTTAATATATGAGAAAAGTTTGAGGATAGTAGGTTTTTATATTGTTAAAAGAGAAGTCATATTTCAGAAGCATATGTTTCCTCTTAATAATTATGCAAAATAGAATTTATATCTTTACATGTGGTTTCAAATATGAAAATTCTTGTTGTTTCCTTCTAACCTAAATTAACATACTATAGTGCCCAATTACAACTCAACCATTAAATAGTTTTAATGAGATTAATACAACAATTTTACCCCTTTTTTTTTTATAAAAATGATATACTTCCACCTATAAGGAAAAAGTCAAAGAACTAAATTAAAAGATTTTATGTGTAATGTAATGTTACTTACCTAACTTGGAGGAGGCATCAATTTTAATCAAAATATGTTTGATGAAATTCATGAATAACATGTGATGATCTATATCTGTTTTGAAAAAATGAAAATTCCAAGATCATTAGAAGAGATGTTTAATGTTCAATTAGTGCAAATATATTCAAGGTTTTAAGCAACGATACTTGCCTATCATTCTTAATGTTTCTATAAAGAAGGGATCATAATTGTTCTTGAAGAATAACTAACTACATGCCCCATATTTAAATTCATTCGATAAAGGTGTTAGTTTATGGGTTTCTGGCTAATCAGTTGGTTTTAAAATTTAAATGTATGGCATTATACATTATTTAATAAAAGGTATTTTTTTATTTTTATATGTATTTGATAATAATATTTAATTATTAGTCATAAAGATAAAATCCCTAGAATAATTATTGTTCGATTAAAATTTATAATTAGATTATAATTATAATTTTTGAATTGCATTTTTGTATTATTCCTAAAGTGTTTCTATTCATAGTTTCATCAAGATAGAATATCGATGGAACGGATAGACTAATACACGTTATCTTTTTTTCTTATGAAGAAAGTAATTTATCTCATAAATTAAAGTGTGGAGATAATAAACAAACATATGGGTGCTTATTAGAGAATAAGTTCACTAAACTAACTTGATTATAAGGATCTTGAATGGAACATTAGTTATGTGTTTGTGAATTATATCATTATGATTGTTGTATAATTAAACCTTAGACTTGAGATTACCAAAATTATCTCTTGTGGGAATTACTATGCTAAAATAATTAAGAAGAATGTTCCCTGTTCTTGATTATAAGTTCTTTGGAAATCTATAGTCATAGTGAATTGAAATTTAGAAAAGTAGTTTTTCAAATATTAATTATAAATCATTTACTAATTAGCAAGAACGAATATGATTGGGTTATTTAGAATAGACACTAATTACATACTCTATTTCTAATTGGAATATTAGATGACAAAAGAATTAAATTATATATCATAATTATGCATAGACAGGTTTAAATCAAATCACTTTACATCCCTAATATTTAGGTGGTCATGACATATTACTAGACGTCAATCATGATTCATGATTATAAGTTATTTAATTAAATAATAAAAGATACATTTAAAAGAATTTTAATCTATCTAATTTTAATTGTTAATTAGAATTATAATTTGTAATAATTGTTCAATATATTATAAACCTAATGGGTCATAGATAAAAATTCTACTAAAGGAGAAGAAAATTTTAATTAAGTTGGATTTAATTGAGAAATTTTAGAAACTTTGAGAATTAATTTATGATATTTGATCTTATTAGGACTAATTTGTAATTATGATCAAAGTTTGACTTTAATTATAATATCGATAAAGTCTAAGAATATGATAATTTTGATTTTTTATACAAAAGGAAGAAATTAGAAAAATGTAACTAGCACTACTTCATCCTTCCTCTCAAATTCACACTTGAGTTCTCCTTTATGCTAGATCTCTGGATACCTTAAAGGCTAGACAATTGAACAACTAAGTGGTTGACCGATTCAAATGGAAGAAAGTACAATAGAAAAGCATAAACATGTTAGTAAGAACTTGTTAATTTTATTTTTATATTTCAAATTAAGTTTTGTTAAAGATGATTCTTTGAACAAAATTTATTTTATTTTGCAGCGCCTTGATATGATCATGATATAGTTTTCCAACTATGCTATTAGAGCCACCTTTAACAAATTTAATTTGATTTAAATGCTTTACTCTTTTTGATTTGATATATGCAAGAGTTGCATGTTATGGTGTTTCAATAATGTTTTGAACTACATGTTGATTTACGAAATATGTTTTTGGAATGTATTATTATCTATTATATTCTTGACTATCTAGAAATGGTTTCTTTTTGAAAAAAGTTGTTGTTTGTGTTGAACCAAGGGAGGTTCCAATCTTGGTTTTGATGATAACAAAACATGCTTAATCACTAATGGTTTAAGTTT
>JAOXYD010000005.1:9854364-9865309 GCA_028565735.1 Pinacopodium congolense | reverse complement strand
TATGCAAACCCGTTAAAATTACTACTATTCTTAAATTATGAACGACCGATGTCTCTGGATTGCATGTGCTATTTTTGTAGGGTACAATTAACAATGCCACAAAATGCTGGAACGTGGGAATAAAAAAACCAAAGCCAACTTGATCATTTTCCTATTTAGTCAATTGTTAATCTGCCGAGACCCAATACTCCGTTTCACCCTAAGAAGTAATGAAATTTGATAAAAAATAATTTTGTAAGAGTGAAACTCATAGATGAACTAGTTAAACAAGCAGAAACTTTGGGTCCCCATGAATTAAAAATATGCTAATCAGAGGCATTAATGTGTTGTTTAGGTAATTTGTCCCCCAACCTTTCGAGGAATGTTTTAATGACAAAAGGTATAATAAAACTAATGACAGAAGGTAAGATAAAACTAAACCATGAGGAATTTGATGTAATATTATGTCAGACGGACATGTTTTCATCCAAGTTGGAATGTAGTAGTTTCGAAGCTCTTCAACAATAAAATAATATCAGAATTGTGTTAATCTGTCTCTTACGTTGATTAAAGAACAAAAAGCTTCCCTCGAGCTGAGGGGGATTAAAAGCCTTTTGTAAGGTTAACAGATATTTCAATTAACCCCCTCATATTTCAAGTAAGTCTGCCCTTTTCAGTGTTGAGAGGAAAACAGAAAGTGCTAGAACTTCGTTGTCGCTTCATATTTTTAGTTTTCTAACTCACTTCACAAGTGTCATCCTTGTATTATTTCCTTCTAAAGTCCTCTACCATTAAGTGGTAAACGTGTATTATAACGGGGCGGCATTCCAACTTCTCCAAGATTAAGTTCAAACCAACTTGCACACAAAACATATCTGTATATTGTCATGAGAGGTGGATTAGATCATTTGACTGGAATAATAAGAAAAAATGCAAAATCTTTCTTTTTCAAAATGGCCAACTTGGTCAGAAGACTATAATGAGATTCTAAAGCAAAATGGACGAGACTTTTGAATTAAAGAAATCATGAATTCTACAGATGCCAGACGACAGTGTTTTGTAGCCACCTATTGTCTGTCTGAAGCCATTAGTGCTATAAAACTATTGAAATGACTATTTCGAGTCTGAAGAATGGCAGTCCTTCGACGTGGCTCTTGGGCCATGGACTACGACCGACTTCTTCTCCGTAAATCAAAATTATTGCTTCATGCGGTTCAAAGTCCGTGGAGTATTAATGGGTTTCGAGACTCAAAGAAGAGCTATGATTCAGTCTTATATGGGCAAGAATTCCAAAACGATATCATTTTCTTTTGTTTTCCATGAATATTTTAACCATTTAGCCTGTCTCGTTGGAAGTCATTTTCTGTAAATCTTTTTTTCAACAGATAATTTGACAATCTATTGGTAAATTAGTAACGTTGTCGGCTGGTAACCAAAATATAAACAAGTCTACCACTAAATCATGAGTTAGCCAATAAAGTTGAAGAACGAGGAGACGAAGATTCCCATATTACGAATTAACAATGTCTTAAGTGAAGATTAAAACGATGGAATTGGCCATGTTTCTTATTGATGGTTGCCAGAGCACACGTAATTACATAATTAAGGACTATGCCAAAGACCTTTGCAGTTTTGTGTTCAATAATGGGATTAATTCTAATCCTTGAGCAATATTACATATACATATATGCGTGCACATGTACAACCAAGAACACTTTAATCACGATTAAGGCACATTAAGACAGTGAAATTGCATAACCAGATAATGATATCTTTATTTATTTTAATAATTTATAGCATTATCGATATGCATCTTAACTGATTTGCTTTTTCAAAATTGGTTGAAGATGGGCGACTTGTCATCATCTCTACTGATCAAGGACCTTTACGTCGACATTTTAGGAAATTGAACCTAAATTAAGAGTCCTTTCCATAAATTTTGTCTTTTTGAAGAAGGTAGAGCCGGCAAAATTTTGGATTATGATGAAATAAGATATTTTAAGCCTCTTCCACCGCCGAACTGGTTTTATTCTCACCATTTTGCTTAGCCTCTTAAAAGAAAGCTTGAAGGGACCCATGTAACAACTTGATCAAATTCCATTATAGAGCAATCAATGTTAGAAAAAGTTGCGTGAAATAGAAGGACAGAAATTAGTAGGCTTCTTCTGTGAATGGGACCAAGAAAATGAAATACAAACAAAGGTGAGAAGGATTAGTTACTTTAATGGGGGACCTCTAGCGAGCCTCTGCTGGTTCATTAGAACGCGCCTGTGGCTGCCGAATTCTTGGCGGCTTCCTTTTGGTCCCTAAACTACTCTACCTTGCTAAGCTGGTCCTATCCCAATGATGTTTATACTACGTGCGCCTCTCTCCTATCCCTTTCTCAAAATGGATTATTCTCTACACTTCCATACCCAAATTAAGAAAAATTTGACATGGTTCATCCAAAATGGATTTAGTTATATTAAGTATTTCAAAGACATCCTCTTCGCTAGGTCCGAATCTTGTTGGAACTCTTTCTACTTTTCCGCCACTTAAGAACATTGTACTTGTGTCCTGACAGATCTACAGTAAGTACATCTGTACATGATTCCAATTACTGCCCATTCACTTTAACCCACACTCCTTAGATTGCTACAAGTATTTATAGGTCAACTGACGGTGGAGGCAGAACACCTCACAGTCATAAACTGTCTTTAGATGGAACTGAGCATACTACGATGATGGATTAGATCACACAACATTAAGAAAGGCAACGATGAAGGTGGAAAGACAAATACCAAACAACCATAAACAAGAATGAGATGTAATACAATTATTGCAAGAAGAATAAACATCGAAAGGATGCTTGTTTTAAACTACATGAAATACCATATTGGTATAAAGAATTACAAGAAAAGAAAGAAAAGGCTTCTAAAGATCTTATCGTGGTGAACTTTGCAAATCTAAATGGTTTTGTAGCTACAATTTTATACAGAGCTATAAATTGCACTGATTTAATTAAACTAGATTCTTAGATATTATAAGCTAGAGTTTGAAATCATATGTGTGTGGATTTAAACCTCTTAATTGACCTGTTGTGATTAATAAATTTACTCCTGATTATTTGCTAGATAGATTCTTAAAACATGTTCATCGTATTAGTGATATTCTACTAGATAACAATCTTTTATTAACTGATGTCTTACATATTCTTGCCTATAAATACAACCTATTATTTGTAAATAAACTTGCCAACATAGTCTCAATTTCCTTTAAATTTTATGCTTCACACTACATTTTGCAAAACTTGAAGACTAGAGAACTTCCAGCAACAGGTAAAGTGATAGGAAGATTGTATAATTTGAATAAAACTTCATTATGTGAGGACTTGATCAAATGTATTCCTCATGCAGTAATGAGATTAAACGTGATTTTGTTAATTCAATGTCTATGTACTCGATTTAACATTTAAGATTAGGTCATCCTTCTGCTATTGTCATTTAAGGCTAGGCCATCCTTCTACTACGGTACTTAAACATATTGATTCTATTGATAATAAAACTAATACAACTAATGGTTTAAAGATAAAACCTTGTGATGTATGTCCTCTTGCTAAGCAACAGAAAATGTCTTTCATTTCACTAAAACATAAACCACGAGTATTTTCAACTAGTGCATATAGATATTTATGGTCTATAGACAAAAATCTCTATCTAATAAGCATTATTTCCTTACCTTAATGGATGATTTGAGTGGAGTAATATCGACTTACTAATGCATAACAAAAGTCAAGTAGTTCATATATTGTAGTTTTTCTTTAAGATGATATTAAATCATTTTAAGAAGTTTATTAAAACTACAAGGTTTGATAACTTAGATGAATTCTTGAGTAATGATTGCCAAGAACTCTTTGGTCAGTTGGGAATTGTACATAAAAAATCTTCTATATATATTCTTCAACAAAATGAGATAGCATAAAGAAAATCTTGTGTGTATAATTCAACAAAATGAAATTAATATAATGAATGCATAGATCGATTAGTTGGTAAAGAATTAGCTTGGCATTGGTGTCACAAGACATGGGGCGTTCATGTAACAATGGGATTTATCTGTCTAATTATGTTTTGCCATGTGACCGTGGAATCTTGATCTTAAGTTCTATACTATTTAAATAAATCTAACATTATAATAATTAGTATAATAAATACATAGGTCAATTGGTGAAGACTTAGTTTAGCATGATTGAGGTCTCGGAAAATTAAATATATAGATCAATTTGAAGGATAGATTTATGAAGCTCTTCCGCATCTAGAATAATTTTTCCACACCTAATGTTTTAGGGAAATTATATATAAAAAAAAAGACATCGTGAATTGAATTTTGAAGTTTTAGAATTCTAGGCATGCAACAAACAGGAGATGCTGGGTTAGGGATCATGCATTAGAGCACAACTAATTGTCTGAAAAACACAGTTTGAATCATTTGGTTCTCTTGTATAAATGTGGTTGCATGTCTACACATGATTTTATCCCAGCTTTCGGCATTGACTTTTCTGTAAATACAAAACTGAGATGCCTAACTTTACCATTATTGATTTCAACTGTGCCAAAAAGTTTTCTACTAATTATGAACAGATTACTAGCTAGTGATTATCAAGTTGATAATAATCATAACGTACGAGAAAGTTGATAGAAGCGCGTAATTATTGAAATCGGAAACTAGTAATCCGGGCAGTGGTTTCTAGTGGTGTTACCCAGTTTAGTCCTGAGATCTACGAGCCCTCAGAGATTTTCAGATGCTTTCTCGAAATGTTAAGGGCAGGTTCTGAGTTTTTAGTTTTAATTTTAGTTTTAATTTTATTTAATATAAAAATTAATAAAAATAATAAAGAGCCCCTAAATTTAAGCTTTGTTTCCTTATAATTACATATTTATTTTCTCCTGAATTTCCCAAGTATGGAATTGACCTTTAGCCAAAGTTGAACCTTAGAATCAAAATTAAGGATAAGTTAATCAATAGCTAAAATTATTATTCCCCCTTCTCTCTCTGCGATGTGACTTGAGAGATAGGTGTCCGTATTAGCAGGCATTAAAAGATAAGGACTGCCGGACCTATCCGATGAGCGCTGTTTAGATAAACTTCGATAGTTGGCTACACATGTCATTTAATTCCATAGCCAGTACTGCTGAATCATACACATCTTTGGCCCAGACATGCCTACACTGCCAGTTAATTGGAGTTCATTATTGATAATTAAAATGGTAGCTGTATCCTGTGGTCTTCCTTTGTGTTGAGAATCAAACGATCAATCAATTATACCCATGCGAACTATAATCATTTTCGGCATTAAATATAATATGGGGCTGCTCAACTGAACGGAAATGATGTTGATGTACCATTTCCATCTCACCATTGGCTCAGATATGTGCAACAATTTTATTTGAAGCACTCGCTTTCATACATATCAAATCAGTGAAACGTCAGCCATTTTCCCGTCCATTTCAAATAAATCAAGTTTTTTATTTTATGTGCTTTGAAGTATAAACGATAATCATGAAATCGAGAAGTAATGGGCGAAAGAAGAATACGGAAATTACACTTGTTTGACCTGAAAACCAATTAAGGGAGAGAAAGAAGAGTATTACAAAAAAAATCTTATACTAAATTAAGATTTAGATATATCAGTATATATCAAGTTAGGCTGATATATACAAATTAGGTACTTAAATAAATTGTAATTAACTAAAAGATTTGATAGCATAATTGTAATTATATCACAAAATATTTTTTAACACTCCTTTCAAAATGAATATAAATAACGTATTTGTAAAAAAATATAAAGAAATATCTTATTCATAAAAAGATAACAAATGACTTAATGATTGATGGCGTAACATTATATTCGGGTCGTTGATGTGTTAAGTAGTTTCAAAACACAAACAGAAATAATGAGAAAACTAATTAAAGATGCAAAAGAGGAAGATATAAACAAAAATAAAGGTAAAAAGAAAGAATTAAGGAAGTAAAAGAGAAGGATAAAAGATTTACATAGTTTGATTTAACGGATTTACTCACAGACAACAAAAATTTCATCTCATTTTTATTAAAGAAACTACTACTCAATCGCGGACTATGAGCATCTATGGTATGTCGATATTATAATAATAACATAATATTATTATGATAATATAATATATTAATAACAAGTTATGGATGTTCATAATCTATCGGTTGGGTAGTCAGTTGTTTTAATAAATGTATGTATTACATATATATATATATATAAGATTTATTCTTCTTTACTTTTTATTTAGGTTCATCTTTTAATTATGCATATTCCTGTTTATTTTGACTGAGATAGAAGTGAGAATATTCGTAGTAATAATTACAAACAATATTATTTTGGTGACATGAGGAGACAAATAATAATAAGTTTTGATGAAGGAATCAAATTCTTATCTAACTTTAACCTTTTAAAACCCTATTTATTGATGATCTAATATGAGAGGATCAAATTTTTGAAGAAAAGGTTATATATGTTACCTTTTTATTCACTCATTTAATTAAGAATTACTTCTATTATAATGAGAAGTCTATGGTCATTGCCTTTTATTAAATAAAATTGTTAATACGCATATGGTTCAATGATTATCTGCTTCATATAAATTATTCAATAAGTTAATACCTCAAAATTAAGTAACGGGTTCAATATAAAGGATTATTAATATCTCTAACACAAAGTAAATTTAGGGGTTGTTTAGCTGGGTTATAAGTTGTCGTTTTTTGTTGTGGTAGTTGTATTTGTATATTGGTTATTGTGTTTTTTTTCGATTTTTGTATTATATTAGTGTGTTTTCTTTATCGATTTTTATGTTTAGAAAAATAGAAAATTAAAATAAAAAACCAAAACAAATCTAAACAAGGCCTTAATTTCTAATACTTGAGCATAGTTGAAAACTGGTCGTACAAAATTAATTTTACACTTGAAAATTTTAGTAAACTGGTAATCGAAAAACTATTTTAAAAAACAAAGAGGGGAATAAAATGTTTTTACATTTGAAATAGGACAACTATAAGAGGAAGATTCGTAAAAAGAAAAAAAATCTTAATTATTATTATTTTCGTATGGAAAAGCTAACTTGAAGGAACAATATATTAGTAGAGTTGTTCAACCAAAGATCATTTATTTCCAACAACTTGTTGCCACCATACAGAAGGGAATGCCTTAGAATCAAATGCAAAAATTAGTTTTAACAAAGTTCCGTAAAGTTGACTTTTCCTTTACCTTGTGAAACCACTAAAAGAAGGTGAAAGAAGCGCGGTGCTTGTGCGGTGCTCCATGCAAAAGTTAGTTAATTATAGCGGCAAGGCTCACCGAACGGTTAGGTCTTTTTTGTTTGAAGTTGTAGGCGTTGCCGCCAAAATCCGGTACTTTTGCTCACTTCACGTTTTTGTGTTTGTTGTGTAACTACTCAAACTCACCCAAATTCCGATCCCTTTCCCTTTGGCACTTAAGGTTTTATTTTGTTGAGTTATCATTTTTTTATTTTTGTTTCTAATTTTTTTTAATATAAAAATTAAAAAAATAGTACAAAAATAAAAAAGTAACATATTAATACAATAGTATTTTTCTAATATACTAACTAAAATTTATATTTGAAATAAAATTTTAAGTTCACTTAATTATTTATTTATTTTATATATGACTTATGAAAAATCAACTATAAATTTAAATCAAATAATAAACTTGATTAATTCATCATAAAAAACTTTGGTAATATACAATAATTACAAATTGAACATTGTTATATATATATATATCATTTAACAAATTAATTATGTATCTAAGGTAAACAACATATTCAGATTTATTGATAATTAATATATCCAAAATCAATACTTTCAATACTTGAATTATTGAGAAATGCCAAAAATTCAAACTTAAGATCTCAGAATTTCCTAAATTGAATAGCCACTTTAAGACATAGCTTAGTTGATGCTAACGTTTGACAAATCTCAACGATTAGCCCACTCAGACATGGACTCTTAACATCATAAACAAAAAGCTTGATACTTATACAAGTCATTTGAAATATTTTTAGTCATCTAAAGTATTTTTGTTTACCAATTTCATTTTTTTAAAAAAATCCTGATGTGACCGACCACACTAGACTCCAATAGCACAGTTTAAATTAGACTGGACCATTGTGGTGTCATTGCCTATTAACTTGTAGGAGAAGCCGATTACGGCACGGTCCAAAAGCTGTAGACCAATTCAAACAAACTATAAAACGTGAAAGATACAAGTCGTCGGCTACGGATGGTCATGGCCTAACATGTTGACAATTTACCAGACACATATTCAATTGTTGGTAAAGGGTCACCTAACCCAGTCTTCAGATAACAGCAGACCCAAATTTCAATCATCATTCTCACTAAAGTCCTAACCCGCATATATATATAGTTATATTTATCTTAGGAAACTAACTAGGAAAATGACATTATGGAATATAGCGTATTGATAACAGATAGAATAACTTGCGAATAGATAATAATTATTCTTAATTGCGGGAGTTTGTTGTATTAGTTAAATGCATTTGCATCCACCTCATTACAAACGTTTTATATTTTGCTCAAGAAAAAGAAAGCAAGAATTATTATCACAGGCATTAATGCTCCTAATTAAAATAACTTCTTGGTACCAAATTTTGATCCGCACACATAATTTGACAGCCCCATTTTATCATTTTAACCGTGATTGACGGTCCGAGATTAATTTAGATTTATTTTCAACAAAAACAAAATGTACTTTTAACAGATTCCAACTTGTCAACGACCAATCACGTGGCAGAGTTATTGTCCGAAACCAGCTTGAACAAATAGGAACTAGACAAATGTATAATTGAGTGATCTACTCCAATCATAGAGTTCGATATCCCCATGTTTTTTTACCCCCGAAGTCTCGAGCTCTACGCACCGGCATTCCTTTTGTTCTGGCTCCTCAATAACATCATTATTTGTTTTTGGTGTGAATTGCATGATGCTACACTTCAATGGTGCTAATATAGCGTTTGTTTTTCAGTTGAATTTAAAATTTCACTGACTCATTTCTGTCACCAAAACTTTGTTTTATTCTCCCAGAAAAGGAAAATAAAAAACAGTTTGAAAGGAAGGGAGTGTTTTTGACATTTTCTGTTAAGGAGTTGCAACAATTAATGATATTACCTAATTTTTATGCTGTAAAAAAAGAGTTTAACGTTATATTTGGTTCAATTTTTTATTTTATTTTATTTTTATACATGTGTATAAACTGTTCGTCCAAAACAAGAGAATTCAGTAATCTTGTAAACCAAATCTCTCTTGGATTCGATATTTCACGAGTATTATTCAATGATTGCATCAGCATCCAGCTATGTTCCATTACAACAGTAGAAAATAATCTTTTTTTGTGAAATTATATATGAAATAGATGAGGGGAGAGAAATTTTAATATAAATTATATATATGTGTGTTATATGAATATATTTTTTCATGAATAATTTAATAGCGTATAAAATTTTTCTTTACAAATTAGGTCGACAGTTAAAAATAAATTAGTTATTTTTATTAAAAAAATCTAAATATGAAATATTTGTTGACTTTTGCATTCGAACTCAGAATATTTATATTTATATTTTATATGCTAAATAACAATCAATAACTATGATAATATATCCTTTGGTTAATTTAACACATATTATTTTCTGAATGATAGGATTATCTTTTATCAAATGAATTGTAACATAGCTTAAAAAACAATAATCATTTTATTTTCTCCCCGCCACTAACTTAAGATAAGATGCGGTGTCGCTTGCTTCTAGTTGCCATGTTTCCGGGTCGGGTAAATTTGACCCGTAACCCGAGACATCTCCCATTATAAAAAAAATGAAACCATGTTAGTGTTTGTGTGTGTGTTTTTTTCAGCGAATGTGTGTCGGCTGTTGGGTTCTCCCTGTATTCTTTTCGCACCAAAAGAGCTTTTAGAAACACACATAGCAATAGATATCTGACCGTCGTTTCCCTCGTTTCCCACTTTTGTTTTTCACTAGGCATCGTTATTCTAGACTTGTCTGCCGATGAACTGAACTGGGTCTCACTCACATTCTCTTCCAAACGTTTCCATCTCCAGATTTTGGTCTCACAGGTAAGCGTGGACATGTTTTTTTCTCACCAAAGCACTTTCCTTTCTCCATCTCCTTCTTTCTGTTCCCGTTATTGGTGTTCATTGGAAGAAGCTGAAATGTAAAGCATTCACTCTAGAGAACAGTAATCCCGTGTAGCAGGATTTGCTGTTGTTGTCTGTTAACGTGTAATCCTGTTATTAAGAGTTGTATGCTGATTGTTGATGTTCAGAATGTGTTTCCATGTATGATAATCTGATCTTTTATGTCTTCGTTTCCTGTTAAAGGAAGCCTGAGGAATCTTACTTTCTTATTCTCGAACTAAATCATATTAAAAAATGGAACTTCATTGCGGCATTATATGTTTATTGCTTTACTGATGTACTCAGTGCGTTGGAGCTGAGTTTATAATTGTCTTATCACCCCATTATGTGATTTGGCTTTTTGGTTCAATATGCAATGATAAAAATAATAGCTTGTGGATCTGCCATTGTGGCAATAATATGCATAGGTTCTCTGAATATGGGGAATCAGAGCTTCATCTTATATCGGTAAAGTGTGTACCGCATAATTGCGTGCAAGGAAAATTAATTTTTTTAATCTGTGCTTTTTTTAGAGCCGCTCTCTGCTTTTTCCGTGAGCTTTTTTTTATCTTTTCCTAATTATTGCGTTGATTGAGTAATTACTTTTTGCTATTGCAGAATGGTAGATTCTAGACCAGGCAGATGGTTGAATTTTTTAGCTTTTTTTCTGTTGCTTCTGAAAACTGAAGGCCTATTCGTCGGCATTACGTATGTAAAAAGTGCAGTAGCAAAAGGAGCAGG
>JAOXYD010000005.1:9801614-9811670 GCA_028565735.1 Pinacopodium congolense | reverse complement strand
ATCCTCTTTACTTAGAAAAAGATTGATCTTATAAATGTTATTCTTTACCATGGAATAAGATTGTATTGTTTTCTTTCTTTTTATAAGAGTTAGTAGTAAAGAAAAATATCCAATAGGTAGTTGGAGCGGAAACATAGCCTATCTTTGGGGTGGATGAACTTCTTTAGAAAATCATATGTCTTTGCCTTCTCCTCTCTCGCTCTCTTTACTTATTTCGTATTGTGTGTTATCTTTTTGGTATTCACTTATGCATATTTTATTGGATTGAATTGTCTTTGGTGTTGAGTTTAATTTGTTAAAAAAAAATTTAAGATCCAATTCACCCCCCTCTTGAGATGCCTTTAGGGCTTACATATACCTTATTCTTAATTATAATCTTTAGTAATATTAACCTAGCCTTTTTTTAACTATTTTATCTTGTTCATCTAATTTTTTCTTAAACATCAGTTTTGTACATATTATTGGATAGTATTTTAGCTTAGGTACTAAACTTCAAACATTATTTCTTTCATATTGATTCAATTCTTTATTTATATTCAAAACCTAATTTTTATTGTCTAGTGCTTCTTCTACACTCTTAGGTTTAATTTGAGGCATAAAAGCAAGATGAGATAAATTCTTAAAGTGAGAATGAGTAGCTACCCCTTATTGGACATTACCTAGAATTTAGTTGGAGGGATAATCATTCTTGTATTTTTAGCCCTTTTGTAGCTCATCATCCTTTCTTTCATCCCTTAGTTCAATAATTAGCACGTGTGAGATTTGTCCTTCTTCCTTTTCCTCTTTAAGTGATAGCTTTTCTAATTCCTTGACAGACCTACGTCATCATCCTTAATAACTTTCTTGCTTTCAAAAGGTTTAGTCTCATAAAAAATAATATGCATAAATTCTTTTAAAACATAATTTCTCTTATTAAATACCGTATATGCTTTACTAGTCAATGAATAATCTAAGAATATGCCTTTCTCAGTTTTGGAATCATTACCTAAATTAAAATGTAATGCTTCCATCCAAAAATTCTAAAATGACTGATCTTTGGTTTCTTATCTCTCCGAAGTTCATACGGGATTTTATCCATATTATGCCTAATGTTTACCTTATTAATGATATGCACATACAATCGCTTCGACTAAAAAAACTTTAGTTATTCATACTCATCAATTATTATCCTAGCCATTTTTTTACAGTTTCTTATTCTTTCTTTCTACAATACTATTTTTTTTGTAAAGTTTTAACAATTAAAAAATTATGAGAGATGCCATGATTATAACAAAATGTTTTAAAAAATTCACTATCAAATTCTCTATCATGATGACTCCTAATAACTACAATGAATAAACATTTTTCATTTTGAATTTTTATAGAAAATCTCACAAATGATTTAAAATATTCATTTTTTGTACTTAAAAATAAACCTTACGTAAATCTACTAGAGTCATTAACTATAAAAATTGCTTAAGATTTAATACCTAGGCTAGCTACTCTAGTTTGATGAAACAAATCCATGTGAAGAAGTTCAGAGGGTCTGGAAGTTGTTACTGATTTTTTTACTTGAAAATGAATTTCTTACTTGTTTCCTTATTTGATATACTCCACAAATATTATCTTTTTTGTATCTCATGCTCGGAAGTCTATTGATAAGTTACTTGGAATTGATTTTTGTCTATGTTCATGCGTCCATGTCTTCTATGCTAAATCCATGAACATTCATTTAAAGGAAGCAAACACTTATCTTTAAGGTTATCAGCATTATCCAAATCAATAATATAATATTATCTTCTATTTTTCCTAAGAAACTAACACTATCATCACTAATGCTTAAAACTACACATTTATTAGGATAACCATATTTTTAGTTCTAAATCTTTCATTATTTTTCTAATTAAGTCCTATACCTTTGAGACGTCCTATTGAAGTCCTATACCTATGCAGATTAATCAAAGCCAATCCTAGACCTATGTAGAAGGACTGCCTTTGAATAATCCGCATAGATATAGGACTTAATTAAAAAAATTATAAAAGATTTAAGACTATAAATATGGTTACCTCTGCAGATTAATCAAAGGCTATATGACTGCCTTTGATTAATTTATATAGGTATAAGACTTCAATATGAAGTCTCAAAGATAGAGGACTCAATTATGACAATGATGAAATGTTTAGGACTACAAATATGGTTAACCACACATTTTTTTTGCAAAATATACTTTATAATCATTATCAACTGACTTATACTTAACAGATTATGCTTTACTCCATCAATAAATAGAATATTTTTAGTGAAAAGAAAATTATTCTTACTAACCTTTCTAATGCCAATTATATTATCTTTAACAATATCTCCAAAGGTGACAAATCCACCATCCTTACTCTTGAAACAAATGAATTGTGAAGGGTTACCATTATATGTTTTAAAATCAACTTATTCCTAATGTTGTTTCCAATCCCATATATCCACTAGTTGTAATTATCCATATTATTTTGAAATCTTGTCATCACATATACTCTAATATATTCTAACATCAAAATAATTGATTTAAATCTAGCATATATAATTTTTCTATTAAAAACTTTACATAAATTATTATCAGTGATATCATATTTTACCTTATGATTCATGATAAAAGCCTTAATCCATTTTTCCAATGGGTCACTATCAAATTCCTTATATACATGAGATTTTAGCTCCAATAACTATTTTAAGTAAGCTTTGAAATTTGATTAACTGGTGGGTTTGTTAGCTTTCCAAAATGACCTCTACAACTATAAACCTCTATGATGCCTTCTCCACTTTGTAAAGATATGTCTAACATAATATATGTGTTTAACTTTTGGTGGAATATCACTAACAACTTCTATTAAATTATATGATAGATGAGATAAAGTATGAATTAATTATAATGCCAATGAGTAAATGAAAAATTATGTATAAAATAATAATAATAAATTGTTTTGCATATCTTCTATCTATCTTTTAATAATATCCACCCACCACCTCTTTCAAGTCCTAAATTATCTCTCATCAGCTTCAGGAAACAGGACTATGTATGAACTATTTTTGTTTGTATCTAGTTGTTCCCATTTCTATTCACTAATTTTAGTGATTTACCTGCCAATCTCCTTTTAAAGAATGCACCATTCAAACATTTACTTGCCTTTATACAACCATTTAGCATTTCTTTCTTACAACATGAAAATGAAAGTACAACTTATCAAACATAGGTAACTTGTGCTTATATACAATCACAAATGATGTCCCTATATTGAAAGTTATTATTTCTTCCTTGTAGTTTCATAAAGATCCATATTATTATTTTTACATTACCCTTTCATTTCTTAATCAACTTCCCTTTGGCTCTTTGGAGTTTTGATAAATGAACTTCAATGATCAACTGATTTTTCCATGATCTTAATGTCCCTCAATGGTATAAAAGAAACTTGTCTAACATCTTTGAACAAAGCAATAGATAAATAAGGACTTAAAACTCTCCTATTCTTAGATACTTTAGAATAATTATGGCCATCAGTGTAATGGAACACTTAAACTACATGTGTATTCTTATTCAAACTTCCATATATTTTTCAAGAACAATTAAAAGTATCACACTTAGCCTTCATTATAATCTTAAAATTTTTCATAAACTTCAAATCATACTTCTATTAGATTGAATACTTGTTCAATGCATTTTTAAATTGCATTGATTCTTAAAATCATATATAAATTTTAGACTTGAGCATCCTAGATCATAATAGTGATTCTCACTTTTTTCCTTATAGAATAAGGCCCAGTAATAAATTCAAAATCATATGTAGACACATAACTAGATGAAACAATACAATTTATTACTCCTTATATTTGACAACTCCTAAGTCACTTGAAAATGACTTGTTACCTCACCAACTCCAACATCTTCAATAAACACAACTTTACCTTTATCTACAGAAGATACATAGACATCCATATCTTTAAAGCCCTTTATTCTAATTGTGCAACTACCTAAACAATTTAGCATTTTTAGGTTGTGCTATCATTTTCTAAAATCTTTAGCCAAGACTTGAAGTATATTTAAAAGATATTAAAGAAAAGATTTGCTTTATGCCATCATATTTTACAAATTATCAACTACTATCTCACATCCTAATAATAAAATTTTTCTGTATCCATGACTTGAAGTTGATTTACTATGCAACCCAATATTTTCAACAGGTAGATTCATTTTGAATGATCCATCATGGTATATGTTTAGTATCCCATCCCAATCTATCTTGAAAAGACTATAAAAAAAGTTATTTTATGTACTATAATACAACTACCAATATTATGTAATCACATTGTTCCCTATTTGCAAATTATATAGTGCATTAATTAAAGAAATGTCAAAGGAAAAGTTCACATTTATCATCCCATTCTTTTTAGAGCTTCACATCAATTAACTACAAACAGCCTAAAAGTACTTGTATGTAGGGTTCTAGAATAAGGAATACCAATATAAAGAAGTTGATATAATGGTGTGAGTCTAGATGGTTTAAACATTAAAAAAACATCAAGCATCCCCTAAGAGAGCTTAGTTGAAAGGTCCACATGTTTTCTTAATGTAATATTCTTCAATAAACATATACATAATCTAATTCATTTAGTCAAATGACACATCACTTCATTTCCTTTGAACGTAACAAACCTTAACCTCTCTAACCATGTAGATTCAAGACATTCTTAGAAAAATAGTTTCTTGCTTTATGTCTTGTTCATGAACTTCCTCTGACTAAGGATTGAAACTTTACATTAACCTTAAATAATTTTTTCTCTTCTTTTTCCTATTAAATTTTAATAGGCCAAAAGGTTGGAGTCTTAAGTGGCAACAAAATTTGCTTTATTGTGGCTATAGTTACAAGTCTTAATTTTGTACATTCAAGGACCATACTTTCTACTTATATGTTTAAGAGATGGAGGAGTCTAAAATTGATATTATAAAGGTTGAAGAGAAACTATATGGTAAAATAAAGTTAAGTACATTATCATGAAGAAAGCAGAAAGCACTTGTATGGTAACTACAATAGGCACATATGGCTAGTAATAGTGACAATAAGAAGTAGAAAACAACGTCAAGAAACAAAATTAGAAGACGAAGAGAAGGCAAAAAAAGGGTTTTATGGTTAGGGCAATGGTTTATGTAGATTTTGAAAGTCATCTGGATCAAATTTTGAAGCAATGTAGTTGTATTGTAAAAATAGTATGTAAGTATGATAAATGAAATGAAATGATATAATTTTAAATACTATTTATTTGGCTTTTTTATGGTTTCTAGGTATTTTTTTTGCCACGTAAGAACTTTATTTTAAAAAGATTAATACTAAGACTAAATTGAATTGAAATATAAAGGTATAGCATTGAACTAGAAAATATTGAGGTTACAGTAGTTTGAGGACTAAAATATAGTTACCCATATTATTATTATAAGTACAAATAAAAGTTATAATACAAGCTATCACTAACTAATTATAAGTTATAAATATTAGTTACCATAAGGTTGGATTCTCACAACTCAATTCTTGAATACGTGAATTTATTTCTTGATATATGAACGAAGAAGATAAATGAGTAGTTATAAGTGAATCAAATTAACTACAGCCACAAGTTTCAATTTGTTTTAACTGCCAAAGTGCTCCTATTTGTTTTTGTTATAATTCATCATTTATCTTCATTTAGATAATTTGTGAATAATATTTTAGATTTTTGTGTGCATAATATCTAAATGATTCTTCTAACAAAGACTAAACAAAGTATGTTCAAGTCAAATCTGAGAGTAAAAATGTCAAGTCAAAATTGGAGCAACAGCAACGGGATGCCTTCAATGTGTAAATAAAGTTTAATGAGTGACAATCAAGTCCACACATCGACACGTATGGCTATTGACTGTACACATTGCACAAGTGCTACCTTCTGCAAAAGTAGTGACTGCATTCGACGTTTTAGCGACGTCTTCAAGAATTTACCGATCCCTACTCGTATTGGAGCCTAATGGTTATTTGGCTGTATCGATAGAGAAAACTTAGCCTCAAAGGCAGAGCCACTAAGTAATGACGGGAAGCAATTAGAAAAAGTACCAGGTAGAACGTTTACCAAAACGCGACCAATATCGCTCAAGGATCTGTCAGGATTATGAAGAAAAGTATATAGAAAGGCAACTAAAGGTAAATGCATTTCTTTTCCTATACTCTTTTGTATTTGTGGGTCTTGCTAGTACTTCTGGACAATTCATGTATGCTCTCCTTTTCACTCTTTTTGCCCCAGCGCAACATTCCATTGTTTTTTGTTATCATATTCTATATTAGGAGACCTAAAAGGTTCACAAAACTTGCACCATAAATATGCATATATTAACTATAATTCTACTGAAATCTCAAATGCAGTTCGCTGATTTTCTTAAATAACTTTTAAGGTAAATTAAAATTAGAATTGGATTAATTAATATATAAATACAGAACTCTAAAATGAAAGCAAAAACCATAATTATTGCCTATAGAACAGACAATGTCATATATCTAACATGTCATGATTGTTACCGCAGATAACTAAGATGGGGAATTCTACCAAAAATGATAAAACAAGAAAAAGTATTCAGGTAAGGACAATAAGCAATTAATTGAGTTCTAGTTAAAGTATGTATGTTATTATTATGTGAGTAACACTAAATATTTAGAAAAGAAGGGAAAGTAATGTCCCTCAACAAATGTCATCTGTAAAAAGGAGATAAAACTATTATTTTGTAAAAAAAAAAAAACAAAGAAAAAATTGAGAAGTTATTATTTGCTCTTGGAAGTGCAACGAGAAGGGATGTAGCTTCCATCTGATCTACGAAAAACAAGCTGACAATTCAGGTGACACCAGAACTTGACTGAGCCAAGAAGCCCTACTCTCCAACGAGCTCGGACATCTCCTTTCATATCAAACCTAACTCGATCTTGGTTCAAGTATATGCCAACGTCTTCCGTTTGCTCAGGATTTAATGGCACAGGCGTAGATGTTGCCACGAAGTTAAAATCCAAGGAGTCGTTCTTCTTCACTTCGTAAGGGTCCGCTCTTAGTATAGCTATTTCGATGCCTTCGAAGAAAAGGGTCAACTTGAAATCAGAGAAACTTGCATGAGCCTTAGAGTTATCGTTCCTTGACCTCACAATGATGGTTAACTGAGTTATGAGTATCCCAGCTATGTCGTATTGGAACTGGTCCAAGTGGGCATCCAGTACGCTGATCACCGGCACTCTCGGGTGGATAACCAAGTAGCCCACGAACACGACGATGCCCGCCAGGATCACGGCCAAGGTTAACACGGTGCAGATGGCGGCAGCGCACCACCAAAGCGGATGTGTTCTCTTTAGTGGGGTTAGCTTCTTGGCGGGTGGCATAATTGATAAGAAATAATTGACACCCTACTGCAAGGGACAACATTCGAAATGCTTTGGGTTTTTGAGAAATTTTATGTAAGGAAGATGGTGGACACTTGATTTTGGGTTCTTAGCTCAAAATGGCGGCCAAGGGTTAGGTATCTTCTTTTCCTAGTTTTAAAGCATTTGGATCGTGTATCATAGAGTCGTACTATAAGGCTCTCCCACTAAAGGTAATCCTGCCCCCCAGCTTTATCCTGTGAAAGTACATACATATGCCAAACTTGCGTTCTTAAGAACCTACTCTGTCTCCCTTAAGTATTGATTAAGAAATGTGATTATGAAGATATAACTCAAAAGCTATAAACATATATGCGTATACATCTTGATTTAAAATTTCTTGCTCAACCCTATTAAATTGGCTTCAAAACTATCAACTTAATATGCTGATTTGATACGTCACATTATATACTAATAAGATGAAATAATATTATCGTTCTTTATTTGTATATCATTTTTTTTTCAAATGTTTGTACTTTAATATATAATAAAATAAATTGATAAATTAGATTAACACTACATTAATCCTTTTAGTCTTTAGGCGGGTCTGAACAATATTGACCAAATGCTCAGTGAACTCTTTTGACAAAGTATACCTCAAGCTCAGTGATAGATAAGATTATATTTAACATCCTTTTAAAGTAAGGTTTAGATACTATGATACTTTAGGTTACAGGGCTGCATATACTTTTCAAATAAGTCCATTTGAAATTCCAATCTCAGAAGATACAATCTAAATTATCAAGTTTTGATTTTCCCTTCAATGTTACCACAAAGAAAATAGCATCCTACACAAATTGGAGAAGATAAAAGAAAAGTAGAAAGCTTGTAACAAAAGTATTGTAGTTCCTTTTCAGCATGTTTAGTGTTGTTTTCTATTTTATTTTTTAGTTTCTATTTTTCTAAATATAGAATTGAAAAAAATTAATACAAAATAAAAAATATACAAAACTCAATAAAAACAGATAAAATAAAAATAGAAAACGAAAACAGAAAACTAAGGACATGTTTAATTTCACTTTGATTTTTAGTTTTTGTTTCCTATTTTTCTAAACACAAAAATCGATTAAAAAAACACTAATACAGTACAGAAATCGAAAAAGAAAACACAATACCCAATACAAAAATATAACAACCACAAAAAAAAAATAAAACTCACAACCCAACTAGACATGTCCTTAAACTAAACATCTCCAATTTTTTTTCTTCCCTATCTTATATATAACAGAAAATAAAAACAGAAAATATTGAATAAATGGAGAAAAATAGATAACAATCACAAAAAAATTTCAAGTTGTAGATAAGGTTAATCAACTGGGAATTATAAATAGACAAAGCGAATGAGAATAAAAAAAAGGAACATCAATCGTTTCAAATCTAAATTCAATAATGAATTATGATGCTCTTCTATAGTGTTTGGAAGGAGAATATAGGATGAATATGAGCTTCAAATTGTGTTTTCCTTATTAAATAGGATTTTGAATTTTTTTTATCTATATGTACAACTATCTTCTTCTTTTTAACTTACTCTGATAAAAGCATATAGTCGTGAATCAATATTTCTCTCTAATTTATTAACAAACAGTGGCCTATATATATAGGCAACATGCAAGTGAGGCAAAGGCTGGTGAGACAGATCAATCAGTAATTGAACTATAACAAAATGGAAACAAAATCAAAACAAAATTAGAGAAAAGAAGAAAGAAGACAAAGCAAATAGGCAGATGGGCTTCATGGTGGGGTTGAGCTTCAGTAGGCTGTGGTCTAACTGAGGAACAAAATCCAAAGGCAAGTCTATTAATCAATGGATTATGATGTAAGATGTGGTGAGCAGAGATTCAGAAGGACAACCCATAAGCCCAAGAGCCTGATAAATTCATCAATAAAAACACAAAAAAGCTAACTCCTATTGGCAGACAGAGTAAACCTAACGTCGATAAGCTTCTATCTTTGAGAGTTGTGGAAACCCTAATATCGCATCATCCTCCTATAAGCTGGAAGATATTATGGATTTCGAGCTTAGATATTATGGTTTCAAATAATGGCTTTGGTAAAGATTTAGTGAAAACGTTAATGAGTTAAGAGTGTGATGTTACAGGAAGTAGATGAACAAGGCCAAAATGAAAATTTTCACGAATGAAGTGGTAGTCGATTTCGATGTACTTCGTTTATTCATGAAAAATTGAGTTTTTGACGAGATGTATACTCGATTGATTGTCGTAATAAAGATACGTAGTAATTGGGTAGGGAAATCCAAAGCCTTAAAGAAGAAAAATTAGCCATTAGAGCTCGCATGAGGTGGTGGCAAAGGCATGATACTCGGCCTTTGAGGAGCTTTTAAAGACAATGGCTTGTTTCTTAGATTTCTAGGAGATGAAAGAGGAGCCCAAGAAAACACAGAAGCTAGTGACTAATTTCTGAGAGTCTGGATAGGTAGCCAAGGCTAAATGGGAAAATGCTTGAAAGTGTAAGGTAGATTCACTGTGAAAAAGGATGCCTTAACTAGGAGCTCTCTTAAGGTATTACAAGACTCTTTAAATCGTTTATATTTGGTCGATAGTAGGTTTATCCAGCAACTAAGAAAGTTGTTTGACGGCAAAACTAATATCT
>JAOXYD010000005.1:9785779-9801514 GCA_028565735.1 Pinacopodium congolense | reverse complement strand
CAGCAAAACTAATATCTAGTCTGGTGACAGTGAGATCGAGAAGCTTGTCGATGAGATAAGGATAACCTGTCACATCATTATACGGTTCTTTAATGGTTGTCAATTAAGTGTTCAGAGTCATCAGTGGGGTAAGGGTTTGCAATCTAGAAACCGGCTTCTTTTAGAAGGTTGAGGGTGTACTTTCATTGGAAGAGGTTGATTTTAGTGGATGATCAGGTTAATTCTAAATTGAGAAGATATTTTTTTGGGCAGAGATCCTTGATTTGAAAGATAACATTTAAAATCTCTTTAGCTTTTTTAATGAGATTCAAAACTTTACTTGCTAATAATACATCATCTACGTAAATGAGGAGAACAACGAAGCTAATGCCATCTTTTTTTAAAATCAAAATAGAGTGATCAAATGAGGATTGAAGAAACCCTATTGAGTTCAATGCACAGGTAAGCTTCTCATGTCATTGTTTATTGGCTTGTTTGCGACTATAGATGTTTTTCTTTAACATGCAAACCATTTTTTAGTCAGGTCAGGTAAGGCTCTAAGGAGGCTTCATGTAGACCTCTTCATTGAGGTCTCTATGAAGAAAGGCATTATTTATGTCAAGTTGGTGAAGGTGCTGGGCTTGAGAGGTGATGAGAGCAAGCAGTAGTCTATCAGTTATGTGTTTGACTACTAGAAAAAAAAAGTCTCTTTGTAATCCTCACCATTTTGCTGTGTGAAACCTTTAGCCACAAATCCGCTTTTACAATGGTGGAGGGAACCATCGGGATGGAATTTGTATCTATGCACCAATTTGCAGTCGACTGCTATTTCTCTAGGAGGTAAAAAAGTGAGTTCCCAAGATTCATTTTGTTTAAGGTTTTTAATTCTATATGCATTGCATCTTGCCATTTTTTGTGATATATGGCTTCATGGTAACTAGTAGGTTCTTTTAAAGCTACAAGAGCTAAAGAAAATTTTTTGTGTTGAGAGGACAAGTTATGGTAGGATATAACTGAGAAGATTGAGTGAGGAGAAGCATAGGAAGAGGTAGGACAATCATAGGCTATTAAGTACAATGGTAGCTTCATTTATCTAGTAAAATGTCGAAGTTGAAGTGATGGTAGAGGAGATGAGCTAGAAGATGAAGGAAGGTTTAGTGGAATCATAAGAGGGAGATTTCACAATTGTAGGTAGGATAGGGCTAGGTATAGTAGAACTATTTGATGGTAGATGTTGAAAAAGGAAGGAGTTTTCATAAAAAGTTATGTCCCTTGACTGGAAAAGTTACTTTGTCTCCTGATCCAAAAGCTTATAGCCCTTTGTCCCTATAGAAAAACCAAGAAATACAACCTTCCTTGCTCTAGTATCTAGTATACTTCTGTTCGCTTCTTTAGTAGATGTAAAACATAGATAACTAAATACTCTTAAGCGTGAAAGAGTAGGTTTAGTTCCAAATAAAATTGAATAGGATGATTTATGTGATAACAAGGGCTAGGAATAAAGTTGATGAGAAAAATAGCATGCAAAATACATTTTGACCAGTATGTGGTTAGCCTGGAATATTAGAACTCTTGACATATTAAGGATGTATTGATGTTTTCGTTTAACCCTTCTATTCTATTGGGGTGTTTTAATACATATAGTTTTATGTAAAAATCTATTTTTAGCAAATAATTATATCATTGAGAACTCAATTATCTCTTTTAATGCATTTTATCTACTTTTAAAATTTCATTTTACATAAAAAAAAAAGGTTTTTGATTAGCTCTCTAGTTTCTAATTTATGTTTAATTAAATATACCTAGGTCATGTAGTTATGATCATTAATAATAGTAAAAAAGAAACGATGGCCATAAATGGATGCTGTTTGTTAAGGCCTCCAAATGTCAACATGCACAATGTCAAAATAAGAGGAAGCAATTGAAGAACTCAAGGTGAAAGGTAATCTTTTTTGCTTTGAAAAATGACAAACTTTGCATTGAATAACATGCTAAAAAATAACATAATTGTTTAAGCTAGATAACAATTTAATTCTATCATTAGAAAGATGTCTTAATCTTCTATGCCAAAGACAGTTTGATCGTGGTGTGACTATATTGACTTGTGGCAGAGGTGTTAGGTAATATAACCCATTAGAATACTTAGTAAAACCAATCATCTTCAAATTTATGAGCTCTTGAAAAACACGAGTGTTTGATAAAGGCTAGTTTGCAGTGTTAAAGAGAAGTAAGTTGAGTAATAGAAATAAGGTTAAAAGAGAAAAAATTGATATAAAGAACATTAGTTAGGACAAGAGAAGATATATGAATTGAGCCAATATGTATGATAGGTACAAGTTGATCGTTGGGGAGCCTTACTGTCAAGTTCTGAACCTTTGTATATTCAATGAAAAAAATATAGATTGCACACAATATGGTCTGTGGTTCATGAATCCAAAATCCAAATAGAAGACAATAAAGAATGTTTTACAGATAGAGGTATACCTTTGATGTCTTTAGCAATAGTATTGATATGAGGTATGGTAGTTGAGTTAAGTAAGGAATCTTTTTCTTTGCTTAGTAAGTCTTTTAGTGGATAGTATTCTTCTTGTGCTAGTTTGAAGCTGTGATTGGATGAGGATTTTTCTTTGTGCATGATTAGAGGGATATAGCTAATATTTAAGTTGGGTTCAATATGAGTTTCTGTGTGGTTAACAGATTTAAATTTGTATTTGAAATTGTCTCTGGATTGGTATGAACTTAATTTGTTATTGTTTGATGAAAATTTGGATGGAAACCCATGTTTTCTATAGCATTTATCCTCAGTAAGTCCCTTGTAGCCATAGAACGTACATAAGGGTTTTTTGTTTGACTGAAAAGATTTTCCGGAGTCTAACTCTATAAAGAATGCTTAAGATTCATAGTTGGGTGATTGTGATATAGGTAGGCTAGAGGAATACAATTATCGATCATGTTGAGCCATCATGAAGAAGACCTTTTTAATTTCAGGTAATGGTTATATTGGCATTATTTATGATCTAATTGTAGTATAGGAATTATTAAGACCTTTCAAGAAACAAATAACACAATCACTGTCTTAATAACACTTAATAATACTCATGACATCACAAGTGCATTGAGGTTGACATCTGCATCTGGGCATTGGTCGCAAATTAAAAAACTCATTTCATAGCATTTTTAAATGGGTATAATAATCATATATTGAGAGACTTTCCTGTTTTTAGCCGTAGATTTCTTCTTGCAAGTTTGAAATGTAAAAAAAAATATGCTTGTGAATACCTATCATATAGGTCTTTCCACACATCAGCTGCTAAATCTAACCAAATATCACTCTGGATGATAGACTCACCAACTAAATGCATTAATTAGGACAACACCATATTATCAAATCTTTCCCAATACACATAGGTAAGGTCTTCTTTGTTTGGCATAGTTATACAACCATCTATGAACTTTAATTTATTTTTTGATAATAAGGTCATTCTCATTGACCTAGATCATAAATGGTAATTGGGTCCGGTCAAAAGAGAAGGTACTAGAATGAGGGAGGGGCTTTCATTAGGGTGAAGGTAATAAGGTGAGGTTGGGTGATCCTTAAGTCTACTCACTTGAAATTGTGTTTGATTTTGGTTGGTAGCAATACTGGCGTAGGATGGCCCTAACATAATGATGACAATGGGTTTTTGTCAAAGAAGAATACTAGTTAGAAGAGTGACCAAGTTAGGAAGATAAGGGAAAAGTGTTAAAGTTGATAGTGGAGAGAAAAAAGAAGAAGAAGAGGTATGCTTTGATACCATGATAAAAGCATATAGTCGTGAATCAATATTTCTCTCTATTTGATTAACAAAGAGTGGCCTATATATATAGGCAACATTCAAGTGAGGCAAATGATGGCGAGACTGCTCAGCCAATAATCGAACTGTAACAAAATGGAAACAAAATTAAAATAGAATTGAAGAAAGAAGAAAGAAGACAAAGCAAATAGGTAGATGAGCTTTATGGTGGGCTTGAGCTTTAGCAGGTCATAGTTTGGTTAAAGAGGAGCAAGATCTAAAGACAAGTCCATTAACCAGTTGATCAAGTTATAAGGTGTGGTGAGCAAAGATCCAGAAGGATGGCCCACAAGCCCAAGACCCTGATAGACTCAACAACAAAAACACAAAAAAAGCTAGATCCTATTAACAGATAGAATTAAACCTAGTTTTGAGAAGCTTATGTTGTTGAGAGTTATGGAAACTCCAATGTCACATCACTTTTATGCATAATAATACGAATCCTATCTAATGATAGGTATAGTGTACAAAGTATATTGTCAGCTCTGTTTCTTTTGCTAACTAATAGCTAAAAAGCTTTAAACCCTTATATTAAAAAAAGTATCTTTTTTCAGTTTTATAAAATTTTGAAGGATATCTAGCTTAATTAAGATATGAAACATGCTAAAAGAGGAAGCTTAAAACCTTTCTTTGTTTTTATATAGAATATTGAGGCGTAAGAATCACTATTTTTAAAAAATATTTATGGATTCCAAAGAATTATATATTTTCAAATTAAAAAAACATTTGTGTCATATCTCAAACAACACCAATCATCACAAAGAACTTTTAACAAATTTAACGGAGGAAAGTGCATTTGTTTCCAGAAACTATTATCACGAATTCGAACTTTATAACCTTGAGAACCGTGTGGCATTAGGAAATTCCTCGACATGGGAACACCTTCCTTAACTAGAATGTTAGTTTAGCCTTATCACAGGTATTTCTTAAAAATACTTATATCGAACACTTTGCGGAAATGACTTGAAATATGAAAGACAGGAAGAACACAAGAGAGATTTAGAGAATACAAAGAATACTCTTATTACTCAAGAGATTACAAAAGAATTGGGTAGATATATAAGTGAGACCCTTTACCTATTTATAATCCTTCATCCCTTAATGGATGGTTAGGATCGATACAATCTAATGACTTATAAACGAGTCTCTAGAATCATTTATACAAATTTTCCAGTAATTACTCTACCTATCAAGGAGCTAATCATGCTATCTAAAAGCTTTCACCCATTCTAGACTTGTAAAGAATCTTTTAGAGAACTCTGGGGTCAAACGGTTAACATAATTTTTTTGGTGGGATGAACTTTCACTGTGTAACATTCTCCCCACTCATCTTGTCAACATCCTCGTTGCTTCGATTTTTCACACTTATGGTACTGTTCCATGTTATCCTTCCTTAACCTTTGCCTCCTTGGTATGAATGGTTGTTCACCTTTAGATGTCCCACCTCTATGCTGAATCGACGTGTCTTCATTGGACTTGTTAATTCTCTTGAACTTATGGCTTGTGGGTTATGCGGAATTCACCAAAGGAACTTTTGGACTTATGATAGCTCTCAAACTTGTCTTTATGATACGTGCATCCACCTCTAAGGTTGCTCTACTCGACTTGATTTCATCATCAAGTCACAACTTGTTACAAAAGCGTATCAACTCGTTTGCTTCGATGTGGTTTTTAGATGGTTGAGGAAATGACTCCATGCTATAAAGTTCACCTTCTCTACGAACCTAGAGTCTCCACCCATCGACTCTTTAAGTTACCTCCTTTTTTCTTTAAACTTCTAAGGCTTGCCTTGTACCTTTTTAGTGACATTATTTACCTCTCTCTTGGGTGGAAGGGACTTCGTTAACTCGAATAGTATCTCTTCTTCAAAGAGTTAAATGGCCGAAATATGCTTGGTTTGAAGGCTTGTCTCCCTCAAAAGTGGCACCATACATATCTTGCCTTCCACCATGATACATGTACCATTGACAAACGGGATTAGTATCACCTTGACGACATCGAAGAACTCCATTTTAAACACTAAAGGATAATTATCCAAAGAAACAATCGAAAGGTTAATTTGACTAAACCAATCACTAAGGCATACCTTTACTCCTTGGGCACTCCTACATATGGTTGTTACCTTTAAGTTCACAACTTTGATCAATCCTTACTTCTCGGTATACTTGATGCCCAACCGCTTGGATTCCTTCACTCAGATGAAGGTATTGGTAGCACCGTATTTACCAATACTTTTACCACTTGACCACCAATCTTGGCCTCAATGAACAAGCAACTCCTCTTCTTAGATTTAGGCAACTCCATCATCTTGATAGCATTGAAGAGTTGAAACGATCCTATCATCACTTTTTCGGGTTCACTTTCTTCCCTCTCCTCGATTAATGTCGAGAACTTACTTTTCTTCAGGTAATTCCCTATGAGGTCCATCACAAAAGAAACAATTAGGTATAAAATTTTCCTTACCTTGTTCTTGATTAGTACGCTTACCCTTTTTATGCTTTCCATATTTGCCATGTTTGTGAGAGCTATCCTTACCTTCATAGTCGTTCTCCCTTACTCTTCTGTCACCCTTGTCTTTGTTAGACTTAGGCTTATTAGACTTCTTAAACTTAATGAGGGATTCAGCAATGGCTATTAGCACTTGTAAGATCTTAGGCTCCATTACAATGAATTTCTATCTTGACCTAATTTTGGATACCATCATTGAATGCAAAGAGTGCTTCCTTATCAGGGTAGTCTAAGATTTCCAAGAGCACTTCGGAAAACTCTGCCATATAGTCCCTATTGCTCCATTTTTTTATGGAGATGTCTTAGCTTGGCTTTGGCCTTCTCTTCGGCATTTTCTAAATAGAAATGCCTCTTGAGTTTTTTCTTAAAATCAGCTTATGTGTTAATGGTACATGTCCCGTTTTCGATATTCCCATATCTTATTCTCCACCACACCATTGCAATATCTTTAAGGTAGAAAGTGACACTAATGATCTTATTGGTGTCATTTATAACACCTAACGCCTTGAAATATTGCTCCAATCTCCACAGGAAATTTCCCACCTCTTTCGCGCTCATCAACCCCTTAACTATCTTGAGCTTAGGAACATCTATCATCGAAGGATTGGTAACTACTGTCGGAATGATAATATTTCTTCCTTGAGCAACTACCTTCTTGCAGAAAGGTAGCTCATCCTCAGTTTCCTTTAATTCATTGGAAACCTTATCGAGCTCTTCCTTCATCATAGTAATAATGGATTTGAGGACTTCCTTTAAGGCCTCAACTTTGTCTAGAAATCTTGAGAGAACTTTGTTTAAGGCACTTTACATCTCCTCATGGAACCCTTTCTTTTCATTCTCGAGCTCCTTAATGCAGTGTTCATGTTCCTCAAAATTCTCTTGTTCCTTTGCTACAATAAACTGTACTTTTGATAGCTTATTATTCATATAGACCAAGGCTTCCCTTAATTCGGATCTCTCTCTGATGGATCAGTTAGATGTTCCCTTAACTTGGATAGCTTTATTATTTCTTGCATCGGCTATCTTTCAGCAAAATATCAAACAAAATCAAACTACTTATTTGAAACTTTGCTTGATCACCATTTCAGTTGCAATCTTACCTTCGTTGCTAACTTGGTTGGAACATTGGCTCTGATACCACCTGTCACAGACTCAGACTTTATAACTTTACGAACTGTATGGCACTAACAAGCTCCTCAACTTTGAAATGTTTTCCTTGGTTAGAATGCTAGTTCAGCTTTCTCAAAAGTACTTCTTAAGAGTATTTATATCGATCACTTGACAGAAGGGACTTGAAATATGAAAGACAGAAAGAACATAAGAGAGCTTTAGAGAATATGAAGAATATTCTTATTATTTAAGAGATTATAAAAGAATGGAATAACTATACAAGTAAGACCTATCTTATTTATAATCTTCCATCCCTCAATAGACAGTTATGATCGATACAATCCGATAGTTTATAATGAGTTTCTAAAATCATCTATACAAATATTCCACTAAGCACTCCACTAATCAAGGAGCTAATCGTACTATTTAGATTCTTCCATCCACTTTAAACTTATGAAGAATCTTTTAGAGAACTCCGAAATCAAATGGTCAATATAACCTCTTTGATAGGATGAATTTTTACTGCATGACACTATGCATGCGGTTTCTTTAAAGTTTATAACTTGGCAGCAACTAAACATCCTTCCATGTACCTGTCCCCATTGCCCCTTCGCAATACTGAACTTCAAATTTGGTTTTTGACCATTAAAAGAAGGCATCAACTGGCCTATGGCTGCAGCAAGTTGTTGGCATAAGTTTTGTTATTAGTTCAACAAATTAAGCCGATTTGTTTCTTTAAACAAATTCTGCTTTGCTGCTCTGAAACAATAAAAAATTAACAAAACGCAAGATGTTTCTTGAACACAGTTTAATATTGCTACATTTCTGCAACAAAATTTAAGTCTCAAAAGCATATAGATTTAGCTGAATGGTCATGCTTGTCGGGAGTTAGGGAAAACCATGAACAACTTTTACACCCTTGATGAAGAAAAGGATATTCCTAAAGCAAGCCATGAAACAAGAGGGAAAACAAGCAGATGATGGTCATGCTCCACTGCTATTTGGGTGATAACATTTTGCCTACTTGTTGCTGCTTTAATCATCCTCCTCCACTCCATAGTTTCACTTTTTTGTTCCAGCGCCGCTTTTAGAGCTAACATCGATGCACTTCTCAAATGAACGCGATATCAGCAAAGGTGAAAGCTGCATTCAGGTTTCGGAGCCTGAACGAGAAAAATTGATACGTTCGTTGAGTCCACAAAGTGCGATACAGCCCAAAAAATGAACTTTTGATCAACAACTCCAGTGCATCCTTCTGATCTTGAAAGGAAGGGACAGAAGGTAGAATATGCCGATTACCAGATTATATTGGAACCCGAAAAGGTAGAGATGGCTGAAGCATTCAAGGAAGAATATGTGGAAACTGAGACTGTGACCTTCCTTGTTAGTTTGAGAATCTATGGATTTATCAAGTCCGGTTCTGGTTGGGAGGTCAACTTCTTCCAGATGCTAGGCGGGTGCGGTAGAGTGAGAATGGCACTTGATGGAGAAGAGGGGGTAATGGTAGGAGGAACTAGGTCCAGTGTAGTTAACAGCATATTCTCTCCCTTGAGAATCTGATATTGACAAAGTTTTGCGAGTGTAGAATTGGATTATCATCAACTTTACGTATCGATCAATTGTTTATAGCAGCAATAATCCTTAAATATTCTTGTTCTTAGACTAGCTTCATAATCAGATGGGTGGGCCTGTCTTATAAGTCTATAAGAAATTGCTTGTATGGCTACGGAGAGAATTGGGGGCTAGATACAGTGAAACTAAAATAATTTTGCACAAAACTATTATTTCGTAGCTTTACCATGACAAAATGCTGGATAGCTAAAAGTTAGCTATAAGAATTGTTAGCTTAGAACTAGGATTGTCTTTGAGAGAGCTTTCTTATTCTTTCACACTAATTTATCATCAGAAGCTCATTCCATTACATTTTTTAATCCCATTACATCCTAAATTCTATTTCATTTAATTCCATTACATCTTACAAATTGTGTTAAGTCCAGATTTCAGATTATTAACCTTCACCATTTCATTGCTATCATCATCACAGAACTTATTTAGCACGTCCAGATTTTAGTACATTTCCCCAACTCAAAATTGTTTCTTATGTCTGCACTGCATGTTTGTGCACGCATACCAAAAATCAAGCTTCATCATTACGAAAACCAACGTGTATAAAGCATGTAGAGCTAGCTGCAAGATTAGGAGCATACAAAGTTAACCCATGAGTCAGTGATGCAGGTCCCAGATGAACTACTTTCTGAAAAGAGTTCCACCAAACAGCTCTCTACGGGCACACTTGGATAGCATATGCAGCCAAGAGTATTTACAGGTCCCAGGCACACCGCCTCGTTAAGCCTATAACATCATTTTGAAAAAGCTGAAATCACAGAATACATAAGTGTTATAACTGGGTATATGTTGAAACCAAGCTTTATTTAATACAAAATGGTCCTTATATCTGGACTTTGATCTAGTGCTACTCCTGTTTGATAAATTACCTAGAGGAATGATGGATCTTATTGGTTTGATTCACACACTGAAAACTACCTCAAGCTCGCAGAAACAACCTGCAAGTTTGAAAGGTACATTGATGAAAATCAAACTATCTACGCACTGCAGAAGCTGCATGGATAAGATTCAGCAGATGGTGGAATTCAACATTGACTACTGAAGACTGTAGAAACAAATTACAAAGATGCTGTAGCCTATAATATGAAATGAGATTATAGGAGAAATAAACAGTAACTGTGAGTTTGCGTTGATGGAAGTAAGTTTACCTCCGTTAATAATGGCAAAGCATGCTCTTCCCACTCAGTGCTCCACCTTGAGGAACCTGTTTCCAATGCTCCATCTTTAAGCAACTCCAATGCATCACATTCATCTGGAAAGCCCTTGAACAACATCTGCGTGCATTCGGCAGCATAGTTTTGCATTGTATTATAAATCAACAGGTTAACAATACTGTAGCCTAGTTGAAAGATCCCACCTCTCTAACCAGCTACATATTGTTGGGCAAGCCGGCAAATTTAAGAACAAGTGTGCGCACTAGCTTTTGTATCATTACAAGAACGTCCCCAGACAATGTCTGGGTGCATTCTAGTGTGTGCTGTGATTGGGTTTTCTTTTTTTCATTCCTCTAAATTAGTAGGAATTAAATTAGTAAGCGGTTGATCTACTGTACACTCAAAACTGCACCATTAAAAACTTAAGAAAGGAAATCCACTTCAAAGTTAATCCCACACAATCAGTCATAGGAGAACATAACTAAATGGAATTACCATAAGTTCATCGGCCAATTCTGAGGATGATGAGAAGAGAAGACCATTTTTATCAACATTCACTAGCTCCTTTATGCTTCAAACAAAGACATTATTACCAATATGAACCTGCCACATTTATGCATAACAGAAATCTAGAATACTGATCAAGAATGTAGCCACCAATTACCAAGAATAGGCAACAGCACAAACAGGAAGTCCACAACCGAACATGTCCACAACCTGGTGCCAGATATTTTTTATGAAACATTAGAAGAAGGGAAGGATTCTAGAAGCTGAGGCCAATCTACATCTTACCCAAAGATAACTTTAATGAAATATTAAATTTTTATCATACCTTCATGGGAAGGTCCAACCCTGATGATGAAGCATGCAGGCAAACACCAAGATCAGCTGATCCTGCAACCATAAGATAGCTGAAATTAACATTTCTAGATGAAAACTGTCGGTAGAATGAAGTACAACCAATGTGGAAATTATCCTACCAAGAAGCAAAGGATAATCCTCAGCTGACAACCACATCGTACGAAATGCCACACGCTTAAGTTTCAAACGCCTTATTTTTTCTTCATATTTTTCTTTCTCAGGCCCTTTACCTTCATGTATGGCATAATACTTGTGTAAAAGTTGTGGCATACAGGATGGTATTATGTAAAATTCCTCCAGATCTAAACAAAATGAAGAATGTTTACCAGTAATTATAAATAATAGCCTAGGATACAAATATTGCTTCCCAGCTGATATGTCATTCCAGAAGATCTCTTCCTTGACAGAATCATCTTCATTCAGGATTGCAGCAACTCGTCTATCATACATAACTGCTGCCTCCAGAAGAATGCTGAAATCTTCATCTGGTGTCCTGAAATGTTTTCAGTGTCTTGCAATATAATCTTGTAATAAATAATTTGTCATGGTAAAGAAGAGAACATTTGTTTGTGACTACCATCATTGGCAGTAGACATATGCACAGATATATCATTTGTAAAGGGAAGCTTTAAACACAGACAAACAATCCAGTTCACAAAATATTCAGAACTCTAGGGAAACAGCAAAAATGCCCTTCCTGATCCAAAAGCTTAGGCATCAATATCAAAAAAATTATATTCATAATGGGAACAGTAAAGGTAACAGTTTCCAGCAATTGAAGCTTAAATCACCACAAATTCAAACATACTATACGAGATATCACAATTAGTAGCTCTTATTACATATAAAGGAAACGCGAAGCAAACACATTCATCCACTGTACTTAATTTCTGCAATTACATTAACTAATATATGATATTACAGCTCTTGAATGATAGACAAAAGTTGAAGAGAAAGACTCACCAGCTTGTGCTGCTGACAACAAGTGCTGGTCTGTTCGATTTTAACAAAACATCACCATCAACAAAGTTGGTAAATAAAGTCTCTTTTAGATTATGGCTTCCCATAGCTATAGCTCCTGCATAAAAATATAAATATTAGCAAACAAATCTTGGCGTGCATAAACAGGAGCATTTCACAACTATGATGTTACCATAGTTAACACAGTCACGAACATTCTTAGGTTGAGTTATTTGTTTATCCAATCTGCAGAACAACTGAAGCAATCTGTTTGTTAAAAGTTCATAAATAATTGAAAACCATAAAAAAGGAATTGGCACGAGAACAATGTGAATTTTCACCTGATGCTTCTCCTCAACTGAAGTAGGATGGAAAAACTCAGGCGGCTGATCATAAAGAACTGTGGCTCTAACCATCATACAGATAATTACTAACCAAAAAGTCGTTTCCATAAAGATTTTGTAATTAGACTTTATATATCACTATCAAGATCAAGAATTTCATTAAAGTGGAGCTGATCATCTTACTTGATTCCCCAGTTTTCTGCCAGTTCATGTTGCATTGCCCTTGTCACACACAAGGAACCATCAGCCATTTTCCCATAATGCCTCTCAAACCTATGAAGATATGGAAAACTTAGATGTCCAATTCAAAAAACAGTAAAAATAAACCATAGAAGGTAATTCAAATAGTACCAACGATATATTGTCACAAATCGGCTACTTCTTCCAACTGTCAATGCCAGTAAAGTATATCCAAAGTTATGCCAATCAATAATAAATAATGAGTTTCTCAGCCAGCTGGCCCATTTTACAGCCATCAAGGTAGGAACAGAAGGTGGATTCTACAAAGTCAAAATACCCATCAAAATTCAATCTGGAAATGATCCAACAATATGAATAAAAAAAATCTGAAAGGATATTCACAGTAAAATATAAGCAAATTGTGTTACGAATGATGCAGAATCTTTATCAGCACTACCTTCATTCCTAACATTACCCTTTACCATTTCTACCATATATCAATTTGGCTTTATAGTCAAAGATGCAGGAGGATCCCCAATTTACTGGGTTCAGCTACAATGATCATTTCCTTCCTAATGTTCCTAAGCTAAGTTAACAAAAATAACTATTTCTTTTTTTGGAAAACAAAAATAACTACTTGATAAGGGATCAACAGAAAAAGAAAGACAATGTTGCCAGCAAAGTAACTGAGGTCGGTGTAAAAATACTCACTTGCACTATGAAAACATCAGGAGCTGGTACTTTGAAGCATATATACCAAAATAGCACAAGCAACTGAAACAATGGCTTAAGAATAAGCATCAATGGCTTAAGAACCTTCAGGCCTGGAGGCATTGTTGGCCACTGTTTCTATAACATCAAGAACAAAAATATGTAAAAAGAGGGTCGTTAAAGTCAGGAGACTGGTGGCACTTATTCATGTACTCAATACATGAAGATTTATAATTTAGAAATACCATTTGGTGGATGTGGATAGACTGGTTCTCCAGTAGAGCTACATGGGGCTCAGAACCTGTACAAACAATCCACTTCATCAATGCATTTAATGATACAGTCATGAAATTCATTAAAGTTTTTAAATGGCTCTTGTAACACGTCACATTGACTATCTTATCTAAATAAAACTGATAAACAACAAAAGCCAGAGTTACAAACATTCATATTAATCCGCAACAATGTTTTGCAAGAAAATAAAAGATTTAGAACAACCAATTCTTTATTCTTCTTTTAGCATAACATATACTTCTCTCATGAAGCAACAATAGCCAATAATTCTCCTACTCAGGTAACAATAGACATTGCTTTAGTAAGAATTTAATCTTAGAAGCAGAACAGGTGAATACTTAAAAAGTCAACCAAATGAACCTGAGTCTTGAGGGATGGTGCTAGATACTAACACAGCAATATAACTGATAGAAAAAAGGGCTTAATCCAGTAGACTGTATAGGTGTTTCACCATGGAGTAATAAGAAGCATGATGGAGATTTAGTTTTTAAAGAGAAAAGTGAACATCATGGAAATAGCCTTATGAATTATCAAGTTCCAAGGCCAGTCAAGTCTCATTACTACTACTGATTAAAATGGGATACTGAATCAGATAGCGATTTCTGTTTAATAGCCATGGATTTCAATAACCAACACCGACTACTTTACAGCTATGGCTGTAGTTGGGTAGTTTCAATAGACAACAGGAAGCAAGGATTCAAAGTACTTTCTGCATTGATGCCATCAGGTGACAAGTTTTTGCATCTTTCTTCCTTCCATTAATTCTTAAAAAGTAGAACATTAGTTTATTTCATTCTAGAACAGAAAAAAAAAATAGATAAACAATTAAAAAAGGTATAACACATGCAACACGAAAGTAAAAAAGAATGCAATAGAATTTTCAAAATGGCAAAGAATTTACAATCCCCATTCATCATTTCAAGAGGGTACCTCCATATGCAACAATGTCCACTTGTAGAGACGCCTGCAAGACAAATTAAAGCTCAAGCCTATGAGATCCCCCACCAATTTTAACTAGCACTTCAATGAACTAAGGAACATCTTTAAGCTTAAAGTTGACATCTTTATCTTGTTCAATGAAGATTCAGGTTAGTAATCGAATTTCAAGTAAAAGATTATATGTTTTTTCTCACAATCCATTCGTCAGATATCATTGAAACTTGATTACAATCCAATTCAGATGAAAAATCTAACAAGAAACCTCATAAATAGAAACAGAGATAAAATGAAACTAAAAAAGAGTTGCGATAAGAAATTACCTGACGAGCGAGAGAAAGTGCATGATACTGCATTCGGGGGCTCCGGCCTATATCTCCCAAGACAACGATACATGCCCTTCCTCTCTTCCCCACCATCATATTGTCTACAAATCAATCAAATCCCAAACTAAAAAAACAAATTTGATTCATAAAAAATCATAACTTTTTAACATCCAGACACGACTAGCAGTACCTCCAAATCCACGTAATAAACCATACATAAAACCCACAAAAATTTTGAGAACAAGAAAGCAAAAGAAAGCCGAAGTATTTCCTCTGACTGAGAAGATCAAAACATTCGTCTCCCAAATGAAATATTAGACCAGAGAACAAATGGAAATGGGACTAAACAGTGAGACAAAGACCTTCACCCCTCGAGTTCAAGTTGTACTTATCGAAGTTAGACTTTGGATTGCACTTTCTACGACTCCCAATGTCGATTCCCAAATCAAACTCAAGCGACAATGGCCGTTAAGTTTGAGTTCGTTTAGTACTGCGGATGTTTCCGGTTTTTAGTTGTAATTTTTAGGGATAATTCTCAGGTGATCAATTTATTCAGATTTTTTCAGTTAGGTGATCAAACTTTTAAAATTTTCAATTGAGTGATTAATGTTTAAAAGGTTAATCAGGTGAGTGAAAAAAGTTGAAGTCGACCCAATTTGACCCGATTCGGTCCGACCCGACAACCCAGCCCAGCCTGGTCCATTCAAACATTTTTACCTTTTCTGGTTAATTTTTTAAACGTTAATTACTTAACTAAAAAATTTTCAAAGATTAGTCACTTAATTTGAAAAAATATGAAAATGTTATATTAATAACCTATTTTGATATTTTTAATGGAGATTCATCTAATAAAAGAATATTTTTACATAATATTTATAAATACAATTAAAGTATTTAATTATTATTAGGTAAA
>JAOXYD010000005.1:9760615-9776725 GCA_028565735.1 Pinacopodium congolense | reverse complement strand
AAAGATTGATTAGAAGATGAATTGAGGCTAGATGCATGTGAAATTGATGTAGATTATGTTGGAAATGTTGCATGAATATGTTTGTTTTGGATGACCAAAAACTGTGGGTCGAAGCTATAGATGTGAGTGATGTTAACTGAGCTTTTAAAAGAGTACATGATGATAAATTGATGCTAAAAGACTGGGTATAGTGGTAGTGTTTTGAAATTGGAAAGTTACGGTTATAGGTTGATTTTCGAGTTTCAATGACAGCCCCCATTTTCAACCTATTATCCATATTGTTAGAGCTTGAATTTGAGAGAGTGTTGGGAATGGAAGTTTTAGATCCTTGTGTTAGCTGAATTTTGGTGAAAGTGGCATAAAAAAATGATAAGTATAATTAGAGTTATGTTTTTTTTTTGCTCGGACTGCTCATAATAGTCTCCTGTTTCATGAAATTTGTGAAATCTCATAATTTTAAGGACTTTAGATCTTGAATTAGATGAAGTGTCAAGCATGAAAAATGTTTATTGATGTCTTATTGATGTTCCTGTAAGAGTATTTGATTTAAACATGTTCATATAAAAAGTTACTATGATTTTAGTATGAGAGGTAAAGTTGGAAAAAGGGAATAGTTACAGAAAGTGAGTTTTTAAACTTTGAGATAGAAATTTCTATTTTTATGTTCTTGATGAACCAATGATGATAGGTTTATATTCACTGATGTGTTTGCTCTTGATTAGGGCTTGAAATGGACCTAAATAGATGTAGAACTGAATGATTGAAGGTTTGATAAGTTAGGTTGTGAGATGATGATATATATTAAGGATTTTGTGTTTTGGTATCAATGTGCATGAATGAAGTGAATTAGAAGTGATTAAACATGAATTAAGTATGCATTCATTCATCATGATACATATGTATATATATGATTTAATGTGAATTTGATTCAATGTGTTAATAATGTGAAATAATTGTGTTACCTATTATAGGAGCATAAATTGATCATCAGTATTCAGACATTGCCGGATCTTCTAGGCAATAGCATTTTGGGAGCAAATCGTGAGTCAACCTAGAGTGCACAATCACTATACACCTTCGTATTTTGATTGGTTTTAAATTAATTTCTGCATATGAAATTGTTAGAAATGCATGTAGGATATACTGGAGTTATAAGGTAGTGTATTATTGTCAATTTCGAACACTGAGTGTCTGAAGAGTTCAGCGTACGGGACTATATAGGAAGTGTTGCGTGTATGTGAATGTGAGACCTATGTGCTTATTATGTTATATGCCGGATTTTAAATCCGATGATTGTGAATGTGAATTGCGAATGCGTTTCTGATTGAATATCTATGATAATGGGAATATGTTATGTGAACGATGATGTGAATGTGTTTTACGCATGATAATGTGATTTCCTAACTATGAATTGGATGCCAGACTAAAAGTCCAAAGAATTTGATTAGTAAATGTGCTTTTCAATAAAAGAAATTGATTATGTGATTTGGAAAATGTTGCATTTCATTTCATGGAATACATGAATATATTAAAGGAGTTGTGATCGATGTGACTGGTTAGCCTAAATTGGAGCGGAGCTTTAAGCTCACGGATGGAATAAGAATCATAAGCTCTAATTGTGAACTCAGAATCTACTACAAATTCGAGTTATAACGAAAAATGAGTTCAGTATCCGCAACGGATATGGGACAAAAAATGCACACGATCACAACATAGTAAAACTTGGAAGTAATATCACATGTACATTTGCATTTATACTTTGATGAGATTGATTGAGTTATATTGTGATATACATCGATATGATATGAATGTGTGTACATGTATATGTGAAAATGTGATAGGAAATTTGAATGTGGAAGTGATGATTTATATGCTTAAGTGATTTCATGAGTGAGTACATCGATGATGGTTCACTCACTGAATTGCGCAAACTCACCCCAATTGCGATTTTTTTAGGATTGAAGTAGTTCTACTCCTCAATTGATAGATAGCGATTTAGTAGTTGCTGTCCAGGGGAGAGATGGATCAAAGGTCGGTGTTGACACTGTTCAGGGATCTAGAACCTTTGTATATAAAGCTTTAAGTTCTTAACCTTTTTTTTATGTGTGTAAACAAATGACTTTTGGTTTTGTAAAGTTACAATGTATAATTTTGTTTTGGGAAATAAAATAGAAGTTTGACTTTTAAATGGTCTTTTGGATGTTTTAAAAATCTCATGTGATATGGATATATTGTTAATGATGCCATGTGAAGTGGATTAATTACTTTAACATGCCACCCTTGTGGGGCATGTACTCAGATATTCCTCAGAATTTCGGGTATATGTCTTATGAGAGTGGGAAGTTACAGTGTAAGTTCATTAGGCATACTCTTTTTAGTGGTTTGTGAATTCCTTAAATACTTGGTTTTGATCAAGAGTGGTATATCCTTGAAATGTATTATGTGGAGAGGCTATTTTGTAAGATCAAGATTACGAACATTTATTCTTGATCCTAAGAAAAAGAAGAGTGTTGTAAAAGGTTGTCCTTAAGCCTAGAAGAAGGAGAGTATTGTAAGAGTTATCCTTGAACCTTAAAAATGATTTATTACTTGTTCTTTTTTTGGTAACAATCTTAATAGGTTATTAGAGCGTAGACGTAGGAGAAATTAGACTTCTTCAGGTATAAATCATTTGTATCATTCTTCCCTATACTCTTTACATTTATGCTTTTAATTTTATAAGTTATTTGTATTGTCTTTACAATTGCTCATACATTTATTTAATTTTTATATTGTCTTTACCATTTTTTATTTAGCTTCTAAAAAGTAATAAATTTAGTGAACATAAGGCTAATAACTTAGAAGAATTTTTTAAACCCCTAATTCCATCCCTTCCCCCTCCCTCTTAGGTGCAATAAGGACCAATAAGTAGTATTAGAGTTTGAGTCTCACATAAATTAATTCTAGCAAATTAGTGACTAAAAAATCTGACACACACACACACACACACACACACATACATATACATATGCCTTTTGTTTAATGGAGAAGACTTCTTGGTTTTGAAAAAGAGAATAAAATATTCATAATGGGTAATAGAATATATTTATGGTGAGTAGTTACAAAAGTTCTCCATATTCCAATAAAACTCGTAAATGGAAAATTAGTTTTTAAGGATAAAAAAGAATGGGTTGACAAGGATATGGCATTAGTGAACTTAAACAACCAAACATTAAATATTTTACATTGTGCTTTTGAAAAAAGTTTTTTTGATAAGGTTTTAATTTGTACTTCCACTAATGCTATATTATGTAGATTAGAAAATTTGTATGGATGCACTAATTATTTTCAAGAAGAAGCATTGAACACAAGTTTAGTGAAGCAAGAAGTGAAGTTAGAGCCTTCTAAAGAAGAAGTATCCAACACAAGTTTAGTGAAGTAAGAAGAATTATGCTCTAATACCAATACTTGTACAAATGATGAATCTTCATGTTCAAATTCCAATTCTTATGATGATGAAGATGATTGTGTGGTTGATTTGTCTTATGATAAATTGGTAAAATATTTGAAAGTTCTACTTAAGAATAGGAAGGACTTGACCACTAAGCATAACAAAACATTGAAATAATTATATGCATATAAGATAGATAATGAAAAGTTAAAAAAATGATATACATGATATGTTGAAATTAAAGAACTCCAATAAGTGTAATATGAAAAAATTGGTAGAAGAAAATAGATCTTTAAAGAATTAATTATAGTTGATGAATATTAGTGGGTTTAAATTAAGAGAGGAAAATGCTTCATTAAGAAAGAAATAAAAACCCTTTAGAATTCATTATCTAATTTCAGTATAGGGAATGAGAAATTAGAAAATATGTTGAGTGGTTAAAAGATTGTAAATGATAGACATGGTCTAGTTTATACGAGTAAATGGACCTTTCTTTAGTAAACTTAAATTTATTAAAGGAAAGAACATGGAAGAGGAAGAGGTACCTAGGCATTCAATAGAAAAAGTTTCATCTAGATCTTCATCATCTAGCTCTTACACTAGGAAGAGTCATCATGCGTTCATGTATGCATCTATGTATTCATTAAGGAAGAACATGCACGATAATAAAAATAAACACAATTTCTTTACTAATGCACAAAAACTACATGATGCTTATGGGCCTCCTATTAGAAAATTTAGGTCAACTTGTTCATATGTTCATCAATTTGACATGTGTACTTCTATAATTGGTTATAGTGCTCATCTTAGGACATGGGATGCATGTCATACATATTATAGGCAAATATTTCATCAAAGAAGAATGATTAGACCTAGAAATGAGTATAGGAACAACACGAGATCTCATTATCATTTTTATGACACACTTAGGAGTTTTAATAGATTTAAATCATGTTATGGACATGAACGTGTATATAAATCATGTATGCCATTGTTTTATCATTATTGTGGACATTATGGGCATGTTCATCTATTTTGTTATGATCATTTAAGAAATTTGAATGTTTTACCTATTGATCGAAATAAGTATACAACTACCTATCAATAACCTAAGATGATATAAGTATCAAAGATTTGTTGATTTTATTTTGTAGGTTTTTAAGGGTATTTCCAAGAGAGAAACAAGAAGAAAATAATGAACACTTATTGTTAGACCACAATGGTAAAGAAATAAAAAAGAAGTTGGTGATAATTGAAAAAAGGGGTATACCTTGATCTTGTTTATAGTTTAACGAAATTTTATGACTATTTGTGATTTGGATGTTGAATGATATTTGATTAATTGGATGCCTTGGATGTTTAGAATCTTTATTAGGTTGCTTTAAGAATAATTTTCGTATACTATTAATCATAATTAATGATTAATTTTTAAAATAAATTTGGAGTAATTTGAAAGGCTTTAAGTCTTGCCATATATTTACATTAGAAATCATGAATATGGCTTTTAAAGTTTATTGATACCTTTGAGTGTTGTTTGAAAGTTTTACAAATAAAATTTGTTTGAAAACTTTACTTTCCTATATGATTAGAGTTTGCATGTTTAGGAAAATTAAAAAAATTATGGCTTCATAATTGTTTTAGTTTGATGTTTCACTTTCTTTATCTGAGTGTTCTTGATTGTTTTACGAATGATATGTTGTTTTTACATAACTTTATATTGCATTAAAAGAGCATTGATGATTTTTGAAATTTGAAAAATCACCTCCATGTTTTCATTTCTAAAAATGTTAAAAAGTCATATTACATTAAAATTTTTGAAACTATGCATCATGCATTTTGGAAGTGTTTAATTCCCTTAAGGTATGTTTTTAAAAAGTTCATGACATGACATTTAGAGGTTGTATAATTCTTGCAATGGTTTAGACTTGTCTTTAGAAATTTTGATAATTATAAGTTTTTTTATAATTTGAAGTTAGTTTGAATGCATGATTTTTGAAACAAATGAAGAAATTGATGGCTTTTGAATTTTTAAATAAGTTTTTAAATGGATTTTGAAATAATAAGTAATGTTTGATGCTTTATTGAATTTTCCATTAAACGTTGAAAATTTTGATATTTGAGCAGTATGCATATACTTAAGTGGTGCATGGCATATAAGTTGCATATTTGATTTTCTAATTTTGAAAAGTGATGGAGCAATGCATTCTTTATGAAAAGGGAAAGTTGTTATGATGATTTTGAATTATGAATTTTATGTTTAACTGACGTCAATGATACCTTTCAAGTTGCTCCCTAATATATGAAAATTTAGGGAACAAAATTGATGTTTTGATGTTTTGATTATTTTGTGATCAACATAAGGATATTTACAATAAATGATGTTTATGATCATGGTTTTAAAGTGCTATGACTTTCTTCATGCATTTTATATATCATTATATAAAAATTTGGATTTGTGAAAAGGGTAGTGCATGATTTTTAAAGGGGTCATAAGTTTGTTCTTTAAGTTGATGAAATTTAAAATTTTTAAATATTTTAAGTTTGTGGAATTTGTTGCATAATTTTAATTAATTTAAGGGGAGTTAGTCAAAATTGGAAATTTGATGATTTTGTGATAAAAGTTGAGACTTTTAAAACACTTTTGGAGTTATGTCAAGTATGAAGTGGTTTAAATGGTACGATGAGATATTATGCATCTTGTCTATGATGAATTTGTGATGATAAGTGTATTTAAACATTTTATGGAATGACATCCATTGTTAAGTGCATTGGGATATTTTTGAAATTGTTGTACGATTGATTATACTAGTTGATAAATTTGAGTATGATCATCAATAATTGATTTTTGGTTGATTAGCTGCTTTTAGTTATGAATAAAAAGTGGAGTATTCCTTTTTGAAATTGGTAAGTGATGTTTGATGCATTGGTATGTCATTATTATGTGATAGGTGATCTCTTTTAGTATTATTAACAATTGGTATTGTGTCAAATTCTTTTTGTTGTAGGTGGTATCAATAAGTCATTTTGGTATTAATAAGTGGTATCTTGTTTTGAATTTTTTTATAAGTGATATCAATAGTTAGTATCAAATCTTGTTTTTAACAATTGGTATATATAAGTCCAATTTAAACAAATTGGTATCAAGTATATGATTTTTGGAGTTAATCACTTTTTGATAACAATTGGCGCCATTTTTTATGATAATGTGTTTTTGAAAATTTTTGAAACGAGATTTCGGTTTATGATGATCCCTTTTAATTGTTGATGATGTTGAATTTCTCTTATTATGTTTTATTAAAGGGAGTATGTTCAGTTTAAGTATAACAATCAACATTTTTCATGTGGTTTTTAAAAATTCCTAAATGATTTTAGGAAAGATTGTATGGTAAAAGATAAGAAAATGTGTGATTCTTGTCATATGTGAACATTATATATTGTTGTTAGATTATTATACCTTTTTGTATGTGTACTTTTTGATGATTGCAAAAAGAGGGATAATGAGAGATGTGATATTAGAAAAGAGTAGCAAAATTATTTGCATATGATGTTTGCATGTACTTATGATTTATGATGGCCTATTATATGGTTTTACATGCTTTATATGTGATAATATTATATGGTTTTGTTATCACAAAAAAAGGAAGAGATTATTGAACCAATGAGTGGTTTTACTTTGGTTTAAATGATAAAAAATTAATATTACTAATGTATTTGTTAAGTTTGTTATGTTAAGATAAGTTTAAATAAAAGGTGTAAGTTTGGAGTAAAGATCTACTTTAGTATGAAGAAGCATGTTGAAGTAAATGAAGACCAAAGTGATGGAAATAAGAGTATTAAATCAAGATGTTTGATGGAAGATGTAAGAGTAATGAAATTGATAGGTTTTTATAAGTTCTTATGTAAGTAACCCTTGGTCTTACCATAATGTGTAAGGGTTCACATCATGTATATTACATTCATATTTAGTATGTTATATATATGATGCATAATCAAGAAGTATTATATGTGATTATTGTGTATGAAAATCTTCTTGATAAATGAATGAATGCATGTATGGTATGGCATAAGTTAAGGGGTTAATGAATGATTAAATTTGTATGATTTGTGTGAATTGATTAAAGGATAAGTGAATGAATTGGTAATTAAGTTAAATTGGTATGACCTATATGGTACATCTTGATTTGTAAGTTGTAAAAATTGGAAAAATGGTTAAGTATGAGGTTTTATGTGATCAGATGAAAATTAAAGTGCTAAGATTAAGTAAAGTTAGTAATTTGAATGAATATGATTATGTTAAATTGTATGATTGAGTATGATTATATGAAATTGAGTTAAGAAGTGTTTGGTGATGTCTAGAAGTGTTTGGAATGTATTATAAAGTGTATAAATGTGTTATAAATTAATTTGGATTAGATTGAATTTGTTTGGATAAGTTTTATGTGTTTTTAAGTGATAAACAACGATTCTAGAAGGGTCAAGTGGCGATTTTAGAAGTCGCTGTTGTATATATGTTTTCGAGAGTAAAACGACGAGTGTAAATGGAGTCATTGTATTTCATAGAAATCGTTGTTTAAGTTTAGATTTTTTTGCGATAATAACTAATTTTCAACAGTAAATTGAATTTATTACTTTAGAATGTTGGATAATAGTAACAAACGATCATTCTAAGGTTCTAAGAATATAAATATGTGTTTTGTATAAGTTTTATGTACTAAGAAGTGTGAAAAGCATTTACATAAGAGAATAAAGTGTTATTGTAAGTTGTTTTGGTTTGGGTTTTGTATTGGTTGTGTGAGTTCATTGTGCATACTCTTTTAAGTGGTTTGTCAACTCTTTAAACACCTAGTTTTTGTCAAGAGTGGTATATCCTTGAAGTGTATTTTGTGAGAAGGTTAATTTGTGAGATTAAGATTACGAAGGATTATTTTTTAGCCTAAGAAAAAGAAGAGTGTTGTGAAAAGTTATCCTTGAACCTAGAAAAAAGGAGAACATTGTAAGAGTTATCCTTGAGCCTTAAAAAGGATTTATAACTTGTTCTTTTTATGGTAAAAATATCAATATTTTATTAGCGACTAGATGTAGAGAAAGCGGACGTCTTCGAAGTAGTATAAAACATTTATATCCTTCTTCCCTATATTCTTTACATTTATGCCTTTAATTTTATAAGTTGTTTCTATTATCTTTACAATGGCCCATACATTTATTTAATTCTTTATATTGTCTTTACCTTTATTTGTTTAGCTTTTGTAAAGTCGTAAATATAGTGAACATAGGGTCAATAACTTAGAAGAATTTTTAAACCCCTAATTCATCTTCTCTCCCTCTCTCCGCTAGGTGCCATAGGGACTGATACTAGCCAATTCGAAAAAAAAATTTACACATAAAATTGACTTAAACACATTCAAATTTTCTTAGGCAACTTTAAACAATATTTCAAACCACACACACACACATATTAAGAGGAATATTTTTAAAATAATTCACACAATTCCATCTTTATTATGAAACTTCATACTAATGTGACATTCTTAATCAATTCCTATTATGTAAATGTCATAAGCAAATTCAACCAAATTATTAGTCTTAGACAAAAATTCCAAATGCAAATTCTCATACAAATATGGCACACCCAAGTGAACCCTTTCAAACATTAGCAAAGATCAAGCAAGCTTGCATAAAAAATACAAGTCTTAACCTATTCATTCTTCTTTTTCAGGATCTTTATTCCTGATCTTTACTCTAATGCTTGCTCCACATTATTCATCTTCTTTACTAACATCACTAACTTTAGGCTTTGACACATGTTCTTGCACTATTTATATTAATCTATCTTTCTATTCACATAAAAAACTAAAACATTAGTAATAAAAAATTATTGGAACCCCTCTTGTTCAGTAATTTTCCTCTTTTTGATGAAGCACATAAAATGCAAAACATTCATATGCATAAAAAAAAAATACAACACACATATGCATAAAAAATACAAAACACACACATGCAAAATATTTCACTATAATGCTTCATGCATTATGAAATAATATCACTCTCCATTTTTTTTACTTAAAACTCATATCTATCGTTAATATTAAACAACTCTCTCCTCTTTTTTGACATTATCTAAAAGAATACTAATTGTTAATGAAAACATTTGTTAGACACATATTACTTGTAAAAAAAATCACTTGTAATTGTAAGAAAAAGATATCACTTATTAAAAAATCCACTTATGTCAAAAATCAAACTCAACTATGATTTTGAAAATCTCTCATAACCATGTAAAGAACTTTTCGAATATGACAATTGTAAACATTAAGTCATGAGCTTTAATATCATTTATAAAAAAAATCAATTTATAAGTTCTAATATTAATTTGTAAGAGATGCCTCCTTAATCCATGCATTAAAAATAATTTCACTCTCCTTAAATGTATATAACAATGCATTATGGGTCAACAAAGCATGAAACAAGATTAAAAGCATAAAATACATTAGAAACTTGATGTTATGCATCTTTATGCTTCAAGCATGCATATTTTCCTTTGTTATGTGTATCATGCATAAAAACACATATAATGCATCATATTTTCCTACATTATGTGTATTAAGCATAAAAAACACATATAATGCATCAATATGTTTTAAAAAAATTCATATTTTCTTATATGATGCATGTTATGCATAAAAAGTACCAAAAAAAGAAAAGAAATGTACTTTTCATATTATGCCATAAAATTGAAAACATAAGCATGGATATGATTGAAAACTTAACCCCTTCTCCCCATATGAAATAACTAATATCACATAAACTTTTTGAAAAAATTGAAGTATGCTAAAAGGTGTACTCTCCTTAAATTTATACATTACAAAATATATAATCACATGAAAGAAAGTACACTTCTTAAAACTTTTCAAAAGAATATGTATAATTTCAAAGATGATACCACTTGTAAAAATAGTACAACTTGTAAAAACATGGCAGTAATTTCAAAAACCATTTTATCTATCATATGCAATGCATCAATTTAAAAAATCATATTAAAACTCTTATGCCAATGGTAAAAGATATCATTTACGAAAAATATCATTTGTAAATTATACCAGTTATGAATGGTATCAATTGCGAGATTGATATCAATTTAAAAAACAACATAACCTAAAACATGCAATGCCAAGTACCAACTTCAATGAAATGCTCCATTTTAAAAAAAATTGGCAATGATTCTCCCTAGACACATGCAACACATTTTTCTACTTGAAACATATATTTCTAGATCAACATAATCTTTATAGTTATTCCTATTAGAATATAAATACTAGTAGGATTAGTCAGTGTATATTATATTATTGTTATAAGATATTTGTATTCCATATTGTGTTATTTTATACGGTTGAACTTGCTTTTAAAAACTAGTTCCTAGCATTATGTAAAATCCTTCATTTTCTACTAATAATCTAGTAAGTGTTTTGTCTTCTCCTATCTTAATTTTAGTTTTAATAGCAGTATTTGTTTGATGGATTTCTTTATTAAAATTTATATACTGATAAGGTTCATCTAATTGAAAACATATCAAATTGTGTACTAAAGAGCCATTTATGTAGCTTCTACTAGCACTTTTATCTACTAAAATATTGTAAGGTATATATTGCGTACCATCAAAATATTCCCCATTAGTTTTATAATTTTAACTTATCCTTTTATTTGCTCTAATTATGGCACTAGAATATCTTTGACTTCCTATAACACCTATTTTTGAATAAGATAATCTAGGCATTAATCTATTATGAGTATTTGTTAAAAGTTTTTGTTGTAAATTTAATGAAAAAATCTTCTATTTCGATATTTTATTTTATTTAAAATTTATAAATTATTATTTACATATTTATTAATTTCATATGTTATGAAATGAAGTCTTTCATTGAATTGTATCTATTATATAAGTATACTAATAAAAAAAACGATCAATTGTTATTTTCTATTTGCAATCTTTTTTAAAATAAATAATCATTAGTGTGATTTATTGTTACTATTAATAAACTTAAAAAATTCTTATTATTTTATTAATTTATCATTAATTAAGAAAAATTATAATAGATATTTTGTAAGTCATAAAAAATGATTCTTATTGGTAATTGATTTTTTAAGTAAACTAATGTATTATTATTATTATTATTGTTTTATATTAATAGTTTTTAATAAAATAAACTAATATTACATATAAAAATTTTATTTATATTTTATTTCATTTCTTAGATATAAATATGATAATTTAATCAAGCAATAAAATTTATTTATTTATTAACTGTAAAATAATCAAGCCAATTATTAATTATTTATAAAAATGTATACTATAAATAAAATGATAAATATATTTATCAGTATTATTATGTAATAAATAAAAATCTAATGAAATACTTTATTTACTATTATATTAAGCTAATGAATATATGATTAATATTTTTTTTTAAAATATATTATTAAAATAAAAATAAAAATAAAATTATATATTTATATATTTAATATAAGTAATAATGTATAAATATGATAAATCAATAAAATTAATAAATCAATCTATTTTACCTATATTTCCTATAATTTGCTATTATAATTAGTCCCCTATAATATAATTTTACACGTGGTGTCACGTCTTTAAAAAATATTATGTCTACTAAAATTAATGAATTTATTCTCTTTCAAAACATATCGGGAGTTCCCACAAAATTTTTAAATTTATTTATATAAAACATTATGCTCATTAATCTGATATAACAGTTATAATAATTGATAGTGAAAGCACAAATGTTAAATAAAAATATTATGTGCTTGGTAGTAATAAAATAAAAATTCCTCATATATTTAATTATATCAATTTAAATATATTATAAAAAATGTAAATGAAAATCTAAATCGATGCAGAACAAAGAGAAGAATTATAGTTACAATCGACACCAAAAAAATATTATTTCAATTAATTGCAATAAACTAAAACAATAATCAAAATAGGTCTAGAAAGTGAAGACCACAGCATCACGAGGCCACAATGACAAAAAGCATAAATAAATGAAGTCATTTTATAATTTATTGAGACTTCGTTTATATACATGTAACAGTTTTGTAACGACTTTACACGTACGAATATTAGTTATTTACAATAAAAACGTTCGCAGCTTAGTCTAACTCGTTGGAAAAAGGAAACAAGAAGAGTTTCAGTTGGATTCAGTAAGCTTAGAAAGCAAGTAGAGGCAACCAGAGCAAAGGAGGACAGAAGCTGAGAAGCAAAGCAAATCAGTAGGAGATTGGATGGCTGCTTTCTTGCTTTTTTCAAAGAAACCTATGAGAAGAAGCATTACTATTACATGTCCAAGCTTGGTTTTCAGTTCGTTTACTGTTTTAATTTCTAGCCACTTTGGTCGTTCCTGCAAGCAAACAAAAACACAGATCCTTAATAGTCTTAAAGCACAGATTTGTTTCCCAAGTCCTTATTGAGATAACTGATGGATCATTTAAGGAAAGAAAAAGGAAGACTAGGACGATAATAACTATGTTTAATGGAGCACTTAATGAAAACATGACATGAATAAGCTCAAGTACCCTTATAAGATTAGAATCCCAGTGTTATCAAATCAAGACCAGCTTGCTTTAAAAATGGCATGAATGATAAGGAAAACCAGTGTGTAGGAAAAGGCAAAATAAAAACCGTAGAGGAAGAAAATATAAGTCATAGTAAAGATATGAAGTTGGAGAGAATATGCATATACCTTAAGGGTGAATAGGCCAAATAAACTAGATCTGTGCTGTATGCTTTCCCCTGATATCAACTTTGAGGTGTCAAGATTGCTTATAAAGAGTTCATATAGCCCCATTCCGAAGACCAGCATCACTGTTCCTAAAAGGTATACATCTAAACATGCAGTAAAAATGATAATTAGCACTTAAACAGAAACATTCACTCAAAAGCAGAAACCTTGTGCGCATGCAATCACTATTATGAAAACATATAGACATTGATAAGAAAAAATAATGGCTGCCGATTTGGCAAAATATCAGTTAAGTCCAAATATTTTCAGCATTTTTACCATCTTTATAGCAACCTACAAGGGGATTATCCAGGAAAACAACTATCAGTTTGCAGTTTGCACATCTGACTGATGACTTTTGATCTTACTCTTCTATCGCCGGTAAAGGTTTGATAAATCTTACACAAAATAGAACCAAGGCATTTTATATTTGCAACTGGACAACACAAGATTAAAGTACCAAATATAAAACGGAATAAAGTAAACCAGCTTAGAAGTTCAAGTAGTCCTGAAACAAAAAACCTCATCGGTAAAGAATACTGAGACAATTTACTCACCTATGGCCTCTACCAGCAATATAATCACTTTAGCCCGATTGACAAAGTACTGCATGTAAGATGACACAACATAAGTGCAGCCCTGCACATTGAAATGAAGGGTGTATGAGAAATAGCTGCAATTAAGCAGCTGCAGGTGATCTCCTGTTATTCCTCCTCTACGATAAATCACCCTTCTACTCAGGTGAAAAGAAATAAAAGCAAAATTAGATATCTTTTACTTTTTAAGGAACGGTGGAATTCTTCAACCCTGTGGATAACTGTTTTCCAAGTTCATAAATTGAGCTCAAAGTATCAAAAAAATTTTAGGCATTCTTCTCCCTATATGTGGAACTAGGCCAATCCAAGAAAATACAGGATAAGGCTGTATTATCAAGTATTCTTTACAATAGAAACGAAAACACCTTTTAACGAAGGTGAATTCAAAAGTTCATAATAATAAGTACAAGAATTCTACATCATATTCAACCGGATACAAGGGTTTAAGAAACCGCACCTTGATGAAACACAAAAATGATCCAATCAGAGAACCCAAAACTCCTAGAATGGCCAAGAAACGACATCTGTAAATCACCTGCACACCACCGTAATCGTAATTAAGGATAAATTTTTAGATTTGCAGAGGTAACAGCAAAAGCTCAAGTTTATACTTTATAGAATAGTTCGATATCATTATCTACGAACTGAAAAAAATGAGAAAACAACACAACACAAAAAAAAAAAAAAAAGGGACCAAATAAACACTGTGCAGACGCAAAAGTTGCTACCTTTTCCACATCCTCTTCAACAGCTTCCAACGTCTTCATCCTGGGGGCAATAAGAGGAGATTTAGAAGATTGAGAAGAAGGTTCTGCAGCTTCTGTTGCCAAAGGGACATCAGCTCTTGAACAAAACCATTTAGTGGCTGTAATTGAGGAAAAACTAGCACCAGGCAGGCTAATCAAAGCCACCCTTCTGACACGAGGACGAGTTTTGCAAGTTCTGATGATTGAAAATGGCTTTGCTTGAAAGCTAACACTAATTGGTCCAGTAGTCGCCGGTGAAGGAGTCTTCATGGTGGATGGAAGTCCAAAAGTGAGAGCATGAATCAAGCTACAGAGATGAACTTAAATGGAACCCGGAATTGGGATTGAAAGGAAGTCCATGTACAGAGCTGGTCACATATTTGTTTTATTTGTTTGGTATTTTTACAGTTGAATTGCTGTGCGTTAACAGTGCAAGAAACGAGAAGGTTAACTTGGAACCACACACACCATTCTTATAACTTTGATGATTTTTGTTTTATATAAGAGATGTATTCTCCGGAATCTTACAATTGGCAACCTTTAATAGAAGCTTTGGCTTAGTACTACTTTTATTTTTTTAAAATTTTTAGTTTTTAATTTTTAAAATAAAAATATATTTAGTTAGTATTTATATTAACAATAAAAAAATTGTTTAGTTAAAATTTGTGATTAAAATAATTTAATTGCAATAATTAAATATGAAAAAAATTCAAAATTTAGACCAAATCACTTTTTTATATTTGAAAATAAATAAATAAATAAATAAATAATTATATTAATTATTCAATGTAGAAATTTTACAAGTTTTAAAATGTGAAAAACATATTTTTTGGTTTATTTATTTCTATTCCAATTTTTTAAATTTGAAAATAAAAAATCAAAATATAATATAACAAATATATTTTCTTCTTTGATATCTGTATTTAGAAAAAAATAGAAAATAAAATAGAAATGATTGCAACCAAAGTTTTTAGTTATTAATTATATTTAAATTCTGAAGTAAAAAATTTTAATTAAAAATAAATATTCTAATTAATTACATTGACATAATTCTATTATATTAAGATTTATTTATATATGAAAGAATAATATTTAATTATACTAAAAATTTAAAATTATTGAATCTTAATTTCACATATTTATAAAGAGATTTGAACTTAAATTAAGCATTTTAATTAAGTTGACATAATTCAATTATATAAAGAAATTTAGCAGTTATTTCTAAAACTTATTATATTAATGACACATGTAATTCACTAAATGTAAAATTTTTATTTTTATGTGAATAATAATGAATTCTAACTACAATTTGATAATAATATTTATTATATTTCTATTCAAATACATATTCTAACTTCAATATCATAATTATATTCAAAATAAAAAAGTTGAATTTTTATTTTTTCATCTTTTAATATAAAAATTTTATCTAAAATTTTTTAAAACTTTCCTTTTATATATTAAAATTTTGATTTATATTCACTTTTAAATATTTTGAAATATTAAAGAATTAAATTTATTTTAACATAATATTAAATTTAAAT
>JAOXYD010000005.1:9750460-9760515 GCA_028565735.1 Pinacopodium congolense | reverse complement strand
ATTCAAGAATTCAAGAAGACTCACAATGAGATTCTCTATTTCCTTATTCTTTATGTTTGTTTGTGTGATTTAAACAATGTGTATGAGTTAAAGCCTTTTTTAGAATTTAAGTTTTTATGAACTCTAGAATATAGTACTCTTGTTATTCTTATTTTGACTCTTAAGTTCCTAATTTTTTAATTAGATTTGTTCATGGATATTGATTACTTTAGATTCAATTGTTATGTGAATGTAAACATTGGTTTCGAAGCTTTGATTTGAGTATGATTGAGATTGAGAAATTTATTATATGCAATATATCATTATGAAATCTTGCACGGAGACATAAAAATAGGCTTACATAAGGTGTCTAGATTATTTATGAACTTAGCTAAAAATAATAGGTTCCATAAAATGGATTAATGCATCTAATTAATTGGTTATGATAGAGAAAACTTTCATCCAGTTTATTAAATTGAATAGAGTTGCATAACTCGAGAGAGAATCTGTAATTTACATTAGAGAATTTACGATCTAACAAATTTGAAATTCGAGTTAGAACGAGATAAAAAATGAGTATGAATATATCATGGAGGGATTAATTACTTTAATCCTACTTCATCATTGAATGTTACTTCTTATAAGTTTAACTAGACATTTTACTTTTTATTAATTTTTTATTACCAAAACCACATTTGTGAAGAGCAAGAACTTAGGTGATGAGTATATGCCTAGGCCGCCTTATAAGGATATTGCATCAACTTCTAAATCCTAATCTAGGAAAAATAATCATGTATTTATATATGTACATAAAAATAAAATCTAGAAGTAAAGTGCATCCAAGGAAGAATAGGCATAATTTCTATAGAAATGTACTTTTCTAATATGACTCATTTAGGCCCTAAGGCATAATGGAAAAAATCATTGTCGTGCTTGCTACATGCATGTATACAATATTCCAAGCATATCTCATTCACATCCTAGATCACATTATCATTTTAGGGCTACATATCATTATGGAAGACCTAGAAATGCATATAAGTACAAGAATATAAGGAGTCATTTTCATTCTCCTATGATTTTCTATTTTTATGGATATTTTAGGCACATTAAATAATTTTTATAATAAATGAAAATTTTGTAGAAAACCTTTAAAAATAGGGATTGAGAAAAGCATGAGAACTGATTTCTGAAGACCCAAATTCATATAGGTACATATAACATATTGAGTTCTTTATTTTGTAGGTCAATATCAATTGGTATCAAATAAATGTCAAGTGAAGAAGTAACAAGTGGTATCTATAACAATAAGTAAAAAAAAAGGAAAAACCACCCAGAGCCTTTACATAAATCAATTAAGAAACACATTGTTGAATTAAGTGAGAAGAAAATGAAGTAATATTTGGTGGTATATAAAGGAGATATATACAATTTTCTTTACGATAATGACATTTGAGACCCATGGCTTGACATACATTTTTAGGTAGTAAGCTTAGATGCATATAGTTAGCAAGATCTATTACATAAACAAAATACAATGATATTTTAAATTATTACATGTTTTTATAAATATTTTGCATAATTACTTTTCTCTTATATGATCAAATCTTTCATAATGCACAAATTTAGGAAGAGCACATAATTTGATATCTTTATATTATTATTGCATGTTTCTAAGAGAATAAGTTTAATGATATTAAATGTTTTATATAGAAGGCGTTATTATTTTAGTTGCCATTTGAATATTATTTTTGACATTTAAATTGTGTTTTTATTGCATGATATGTGTTTAGATCTCCTCCATGACATTTTTTTAATCATTATAATTTCACATAAATTCATAGGGAGAGATATATGAATTGGAAAGATTTTTGCATGATTAGGAGATTTGGGAAAGGTTGATTGTAACTCTATTTGAAAATCATATGAAATTTCTTGTGATTCATTTCATAATAATTAGTTTCATAATAAGTAACTTCTTGTAAATCCCTTTGTAATAATTGAAATAAAAAAGGGTAGATAAAAATTAGTAATTGATATTTATTTAATTCCTTTAATAACTTTTTGATGAATTCAAGAAGGGAGAGATTATTTTATGATGCATAAACGAAGGGGGAGCAATATGTGTTTTTCTTTTCCTATGTTTTATATTTTGCATTCCCTTAATATCACATATTTTTTCATCATCAAAAGAGAAACGATTGTTGAACCAAAGAAGTTCTCATCTATAATTAAATAATGGATAAAGATCAAGGTACAGAAGAAAATTGAATAGGGTTATGTTTATATCATTGTTTATAAATCTTATCTTGATCTTTTCAGTGCTTTAGTGGGTTAAGAGTATGCATGTGTCGATTGCATTTTGGTTAAGAGTTGGCATGATCATTTACATTTAGGTTTTTACACATAGTGTTTCATAATTAAGAGAAATTTTAGGAAAATTTTTAAAGAAAACCCTCATAATGCTCTCAAACATTTTTTATAAATTCTTAAGTGTGTATGGTTCTAGTTTTTATGAGAAGAATGGTTTTGAAATGTTTGAAAGCATTTGAAAATCTTTAAAAAGTTTAGAAGCTTTGAAAAACTTGCTAAAGTATATAAATTTTCATAAGTTAAGAAATATTTCATTTTTTAGTTCAATTAAAACATTTTGATATCCAAAATTACTTTGAAGAACTTTTAAAACTTGGTGGAATTAAGTTTTTATGAGAAAAGTGATATGGGAAAGTTTGAAAATTTTTAAAAAGTTTGGAAGCTTTAAAAAGTTTGAAAAAGTGCATAAATTTTAGTAAATTAAACATATTTAGTTTTTTATTTTAATTGGAAGGTCTTAGTCATTAAAAATATTTTAAGAAGTTTTTATAATTTTTTGAATTAGTTTTCAATCAAAATAAATTAATTGTACGTATTTGAAAAGCTTGGAGAGTTGTTGCAAAAGTTAAAAAATTGGTCTATAAAAGCATTGATCAACCAATGTTGGAGACTGATCGACCAACATGTTGGAATTTAGAAGCACACATAGTAACGACTAGTTTATAGTTTCTAATGGTTTTATAAGCTAGGGTAACCGATAGATTAGCCCTGTAACTAATTTTTAAATATAAATGCATAATCTTGAGCATGTTAAATAAGCTTTTTGATGACTTGAATGAATTAAGAGAAAGAGTTGCGGTTTGAAATGAGCTTCTTAATTGAATGAGATTGAAAGAAATTGTGAAGTTTTTAAATTTGCATTCATTGTACTTTGAGACATAAAGTATAAGCTTAATTAAGTAAGATATAGAGATTTTATTTTTAGTTTTGATCTTAGCTTGAGTTAAACTGGGGATTAAATTTTTACGATGATTTTGAGATCATTGATAAGGATTATTGGCTATCTTACTTTTTTTTTTGTTAGATTACTCTTCACCATTAGAAAAATAAGATTGATGAGTTCTTCTTCATCATATAAAAATTTTTGTAAAGTTCTTCTTCACCTTATAAGAATATTATTTGTAAGGGTTTCTCTTCACCCTAAAAAAATTGGTTGAATTGAAATTATTAACAAGTGATTGAAGAATGGCTATAGGCTTATAGTTGAATCACTATAAAAAATAATTTACACTTGTCTTCCTTATACTTTTTACTTTATGTAATATTGTATTTGTAATTGAATTTAAATCTTATTGAATTATATTGGCATCCTCATTATCATCTTAGACTGAATTATGGTTAGTGATTTTATCCATGAAAAAATCGGTTTTAATTTTAAAGTTTGAAAAATTTTTAAACACCTAATATACTCCTCACGTCCCTTACATACCACTTAGGACTAACACTTTATAATAATGTACAAATTATATTTCATACTTTATTGTGTTTATAAATTACTCATGTTATAGAATTAGATTGATCTTAATTTTGCAAAATTATAAAAATTATATATTTTTTCCGTTTTACGTGTGATGAGAACAAATCCCAATTCCTTAACATATACTTCACTTACTAAACATATCAAGATATTTCATAATATTTGTTGGAAAAAATTAAATGCATGAAAGGAATCAACACTTTTTAGAAGCTCTCTTTCAATGTCTGATTTTTATTTTTATTTTTTGGTTGTCTAAACACTATCTTTTGAAAATTAACACTAATTAATCGAAAGACTAACAACATATAAATAAAATGCATTCTTAGTTGAGTAAGAAATTCGATTATCAGAACAAGCATCTTTAACGGTATCAAGTAGTTTTCTACAGCATAATAAAAGCATCATGTAGTGTTTTCAGCATAATAGAATAATTTATGTTCAATTAGAAAATTATTATTTTTTGGAATACTGACCTAAATAAAAGTGCAAGTGCAAAGTTAGATAATTCGGAACTTTGGCATCAATAGTGAATGGTAATCTTTAGGTGGCCGATGCTACGGTAATTAACAATAAACAATGGATAGGTAGACGGCCATTAAATAAGGGCTTGTCAGTTATCAAGATCCTGGGAAACAAATTGCTTACGACATTCATCTTTTTTCTTATTCATTCGAATTTTTGAGATGTCAAGGAGAGTGAGGCCGGGTAAAAAGACGAAATCAAGATTTTAAATTAGTGACCATAATTATAATTGTAATCGATATTACAATATTATGATAAAGTTATTGTAATTCACAACTGCTATATAATTTACAATTCTCAATATTTCTCAATTTAAAATCTTGAATGAGTGATAAAGAAAATTGGTGTATAGAGGTGTCTATATTCATTAATGCATCTGTATTCTTTATGCCTTGTACTATATTTAATTATGAATGCATATAAAAATGATCTACCTTACTTTGGTTATCGCAAGATAAACTGTCTAGTTACTTTCCATTGAGCAACAAAGGGAAATACGCCTCATATATCCTATGGAAGTAGATATACACATCTTTCGAAACATATAAAACGAATAAATTGGTAGACTGTGACTAGCGCTGCAGGTGGACGAACATATGATTTTCGGTAAGAATCCATTACTGTGAGCAGTTTGCATCTAGGAATCCTATATGAGTATATTCCATACACATAATGCAGAGACTTTAGCCATGAAGACTCATAGCTATTAGGTGGAATAAACTCTTAATTGGGATATGCAACTTAAAGAGCAGAACAATCAATAATGCTATTTTGTAGATAGGCTATACTAATAAAATATCGAGAAAAAAAACTTTTTAATCACAACATTGCATAGCAAAAACAGTTCCAGTCACAGAAATCAAAATTACATGCATGCATGCACGCACGTTAATCATCAACGTGTATACTTCAACTGAAGCAAGTACGCTGCAGTTCAAAACCCTGACTACCCAGCATGGAAGTAATCCATTTGACAACTAGAGTCTTATTTTCTCATCATCTTCTCGTCTCAGCTATATCATCTTGGTATATCATAACCAAGAGAAAGGGATGATTTTCAAGGAATTGTTGGTGGTTTATCATGACCAACACCAGGGCTGTGACCCGGACTTGTTGGTCTGAAAGCATCTTCTACTAGCTTGTGACGGTTTATACGATAGCAATAAATAGCTGGAGGTTTTGGATTCCAACTTCTGGGTGTAGCTGGTGGATGAATACCTAGTGGCCTTGAAGCCACCGCAAAATCAGTCTCGTATCGTAGGAGGAGAAGAGCAACAAACAAAATTAACTTGAAGGTTTTATGTTCCATATGTAACCGCCTGGAACCAAGTAACTTCAGCGCAAAACTGGAAATGGAAAAAGATGAAGAGAAAGCTTAAGATTGTTTCAAGTTTCTTGAAATGTGGACCTACAAGAGAAGCAGTTTTGATGGCTATTTAAGAAGAAACCTTGACATGGGCGGGCTTGTGTAAGATTCAACAGGAGGATAAAATAGAGCACACGTGCATGGGCTAGGATTGAGAGGAAGTAAGCATGGGCATAATTTCCTGAATTGGCAAACTTTAGAATTATTGATCGTTTTCCTTATCAAGGACTTTCTCTGAGCCATCCGTCGAAGTTTTAAGGTACTAACAAGGAAAGGGCATATGAGTGTATGTGACATGACAACCCCCAATACACTTTGCTCAAAGGTTTGTGTTTTATTTAGTATGTTGAACAGATCAGGAAATTGAAATTGGTAACATATGGGGCATGATGATAAGCCATTTTTTAATCAAGAAAATGCTCATTCCACTAATCTAGCTGCAGACTAGTTCGTTTTAGAAAATGAAAAAAAAAATTCAATCAGTTCTAATTGTTGAATATTTTGTTTTAATTTTAATTATTCTTATTCATTTATATTAAGAAGTCATCAAAATGAATGTGTTATCTTTATAAAATGCTAATCAAATGATTTGTTTAATAAGAAGAAGCAGAACGGTGGTTTTGCATTGCAGAGGTGACATCTAATCTGTATGCATTTGGATTAATCTGTGACCAATGCCTGTAAAAAAGGGAAACAAAGAGATAAGATATATTCCAAGTGTGCTAGGAGCTCTACCTTTGGAACCATAATATTCCTAATATTTGAAGTACTTAATCTACCTAGTGGTTGTTATATTCAATCGCATGCAGTAAAGAACCATTTCTTCATTAATCTTCCCATTACCATTTCGAGAGTTCAGCCTGCAATTGGCAGATTTAGTGTGGAACTTGATTCTTGCGAAGATTGAAATGAGCTACCTTTGCAGCTTTAAAATCTTTAAAACAAGCACAAATGATCAACTAAGCATCAAGAATATATTTATACCTTTAAAATAAACCTATTTTTGACTTCTTTATTCATATTCTGTGTTTCTCAATTCTACTACTCTGAAGTAGTAAGTTTCCAATCCCTAAAGCTCGAAATGGAAAAGGAAAACACTACTCTCCCCTCCTAGTTTAAGTTGGTAAAAACTTGAGGCTATGATCTGCAGACCACGAAGGTCTTTAAGCCCACCAAACATCTCATCATAGGTCCAAGCTTGCACTTCTAGCCGTATAAGAAAAACTAAAAGATAGCTATTAATTTGGTAAATTTCATCACCATCATAAATATTATAAACTAAAATTCGTTTGCATATCATAAAAATTATTTGTTGTTATATAGACAAATTTTAGTTTATAATAATCATAATGGTTATAAAAATAACATTAATGATCATATCCTTTTTCTCTTAAGTATAACTCCCTTGGGGCGGCTTTTCTTTTAGGTACATATACACGAACTGTTAGGTTTGACTGGGTCTTTGGTTGGATTATTAGTAACTTTTCATTAGTCAACCTGAGCATTGAAGCATGGCCGAACTATATATGGAATATCATAGACGTTAACAATTTTCATTTATATAAAAAAATAATAGAAATAAAAAGTAAATATTCTTACACACCTCTTATTCATTCATGAAAGAAATTTTTGAAGTACATTAAAAATATATTTCCTATCTAATTAAAATGAAGACAAAATACCTTGAAGAAATTCTTTTTAGATAGTTATTATTTAAAACGTGTAATTCAACTGAATTATTTATAATTATATTTAAAATAAATTAAAAATTAAAAATTTATTTACATATATTTCTTAATATACGCCTTAACATAATAGCTTAATGAAATTAAATAATAATAACAATACATACATAATTTTTATAATATTTATATCATTATAATTTTAAAAAATTAGAAAAAATATTTTTAAAAATCAACTTGAAAAAAATATTGCTTATGTTAATATATATGAATAATTTATGTTAAATATGTACAAAAAATTATTACTTATATCTATCAAGGATTCTGCAAATGAAGAAAATTTACTGTAATGACATTAAGATTTTGCAAAATTTGTTCTACAGAGGGTCTTAATATGGAATCATACAAGAAAAAAGGGTACTTGGTTGGCCACAAACGAATCAATCAGGTGCTACATACTTAAATGTAGCTACTAGGCAGCAATTGAACAATGAGCTTACATTGTTTCTCTTACTTGATGTCAAGCTATGATATTTAGGGGTTTTTTTTCAATTAAAAGGTAGGTATAATAAGTCAAATTGGCCTTGAATTCCAACTCGAATTTTCTATAAGTCTTAACCTTAAATTTGAACACCAGGTTGGATTGAACAGTTTTTAAATTTTGAAAAATTTTAAACTAGACTTAAAAGTAAGGGTTTGCTCGGTTATATTTTTATTGATGTTTTTAAAAAATAAAGAAATTTAATATACATATATATATATATGATTATATTATGTTTTGTTTCTATATTTACAAAATAAAGAAATAGAAAAAGAAATAGAGAACTAAAACTAGTAAAAATAATTTTGAATGATAAAAATGTCTTTTAAATTTATAGAATTCATTTAGAAAATTTAACTATTTGATGAAATTTGCATTAGTTACATTGAATCCTTGTGGAATTCATTTATTTCAAACAGGGGGATAAATTTTATTTTACTAAATCATAATAAAATACAAAGCATAAATATGAAAAATAATTTTCATACAATAGGATTAAAGGAAAAATAACTTTAAACATAAAACAAATCATCAGAGATTGAATTTTTAATTAAATAAATTTCCTATGTTATTGTGAATAAAGAAAAAGTTTAAAATTAGAAAAAAAGAGAAGATTGGAAATTTTTTCCATAAATTATAAAAAAGAAGCGCTATAATAGTGATAATTATATATCAAAAGTAAAGAATAATGATTATTCATTTAAAAATACTAGGGACTGGCATTTTATTATTTAATTGTCATAAATATTATTCAAATTGAAAAATGTTCTCACATTTGATTGAGTCATTAGTAAATTAACCTTTGTTAACATCAACAAAATCAAATCTTCTTTGTCTTAAAAAAAAGAATCTTATGTCTTCTTAAATATCAACAAATGAAGAGTCTTTTTCGCTTTAAATTACTTATTAATACAAATAATTAACACATTAAATATCATATTAAATTTATTAAATATAAAATTCGTTTGCAATCTTATGTTAATGTACCCATAGATAAAAAGTGTGATGTGACATCACTATAATTAAACTATCATCAGAAGCAAATTCTTAGCCGCAAAAGAGATAGTCTTGGTTTGCAAGAACTCTTATATAATTAAACTATCATCAAAAGCAAATTCTTAGCCGCAAAAGAGAGTCTTTGTTTTCAAGAACTCTTAATTAAATTTGTAAGTGGCATAATTTGTTTTTTAAAAATTGCTTTTATATACATCACATTTAGCAAAAGTAAACAACTTGTGCTTAGAATTTCCATATTATGTTGGGGTTACCTTCGATGTTACGTTCGTTTAATCTGATTTTTAACCATATACCTTCCCTTGAAGTCCAGGAACCAGTTCCCACAACCCGCCATCGGAGTTTTCCGGCCGCCGTCCCACACCTTTTACGAACATAGTCGAGCGTACATATCACACTCAAAATGTAATACGTGGGAGTTTTATCGTTGCACAAAATATGTATTTATTGTATTTTATTTTATATGTATATATATTAAGATCTTTGTAAGTTGTTAATCCTAAGGTTGTATAAAATTTATTAGTAGAAGTATTAATCAATTGATAAATTAATAAGTCATTAATTTAACTAGTATACGGGCATTTCAATAAACATACGTTTTATAAATTAAATTTCACTGTTTTACACATGGGTTTAATTCAATAATAGTATAAATCAATTTTTAAAAAAATGAATTTATTATAACTAGGTTCAAAGTAATCGATATGTTTAATAAATTATATTTAAAATATTTATATAAATAAATACAAAATTTTTAATAACATTTCTTATTTTCTTATAATTTGAGAAATTAACTTTCAAACATCTTGATAAAATAAAAAATAGAGATAAATTTAAATTAAAAACATATTACAGTGGAATCATATTTCAAAAAATTATCATAATATTTACATTCTTAATAAATTATTAATTTATAATGTGATTGAGAACATAAAGCGATAGAAGAGCTTTTTAAAAATATATATATAAGAGTTGTTAAAAAAATCTTATCATACTAATTTTACAAAAATTACTAATATCCTATCAATTCATATAAATTTTGCTGCATTTTTTATTATAAAATTATATGCATAAATAATTATTATATATATAATAGTAATC
>JAOXYD010000005.1:9720565-9743888 GCA_028565735.1 Pinacopodium congolense | reverse complement strand
TTCTCTCTCTCTCTCTCTCTCACACACACACACACACACACACACACACACACATTGCTTCAATTGCTTTTGGCCCTTTAAGTGGCTTCATTTAGTAAAGATTGTTGATATAAGATAGCTGTCTAGGCGATATGTTATTTACGCCGAAGATAGATTTGAGTTGGGAAAAAAAGCCTTATTAGGCTATCAAGCGCTGACACTTGAACAAATATTGATGTTGATTTTCATTTCTTTTTCTTACTCATTTTAAATATGGATTTCCATTTCTTATTTCGAAGTTACACATTATTGAGGTTACACATTATTGAGCCAGTATTTTGTGTTCCAGCCCATGAGCACGGTAAGGAGTTCATTTCGTGATAGGAGGGAAGGGTTCACCGATAAAGCAGTTGTAATAAGGTCCATACTCTTGGTGATTATCTCTCATTTCCTGAAATGCTAATTGTTAATATGCTTACTTGCTATCTAGAAAGTGCAAATGAGTAGTTTTTGAAACTTCACTGGTTGTCTCCTTGCAAATTCAGCAAATACTGTTTGAAAAATTCTTAACAATTGATTTATTATTATTTTTCTTTTTGTTGCTGATTGGTTCTAAGTTGCTTATCATTCATTACATTCTCGTTAATGACCTGAAATAATCAAAATTAGATTTCTTTTGCCCTTCAGCTTGTTGAATTTTGACTTGTTCATAATGCAACTTTTTAGCCTTTTGTAACCTGTGATTGGTTATAAGCCACGGGTCTTCCATACTTTGTTACCCTGTGATAGTGGAGGAGGATACCTCTAGCATTAAACAGCTAGTTTGTGCTCCCCTTCTTGCTTCTCTTCTTTTTGCTGGTTCTTTCTAATAGACATTGGAAACAGTTGTTTATTATAAAAGACTGGTCTGATAAAACCTGCTTGCTTGGTATCAGATTCTTCAGCTTCTGTGTCCCTTAGTTGTTCATGAATTATATTATATGCTTCTATAACCCAATTATTCACAGGCTAGGTACACTCCTTGCTCTTTGGTTTTGAAGGAATTCTTGGTTTCATTGCCTTTTATTTCTAATTGGTTTACAATACATAGATTGAATGCGAGGATCCTCTAATGATCATGGTGTCTCAGGGGCCCAACGTTATTTAGCATTTTCTAGTGCTAATCTTTTGTTCATGGTTCTCATGTCATGTTGACTTTTTATTCTCCTTGTTTTTCATATTTTTGTCTTTTAGTTGTGAATGCTTGCTGTTAGGTAAGTTACTTACATTCTGTTCATACTGACACAGTGAACTGATTTCAAGATAAAGGCGTGCCTGCTATATCAAGATTTTCATACCTTTTTCAACTCCTGAATCCTTCTTTTGTAATTTTGAAATTTTGATCTCAGGTGTGTCAGAGAGTATCAATCTTCTTTGGTAGATCAATCCTCTGTAACAGTTAAACTGCATTACCTTCGCAATGGAAGTGCTAGACTTGGATTTTGGTAAGCATCTCAGTTCTTTTAGGTGAATGAATTATGGTCTTGTAATTGAAAAGATAAAACTGATTTATGTTTTACCCTCTGCTTTTGCAGGATAGAAGGAAGGGAGTACTTGCTTCCAGTTGGCATGGTTCTTAAGGTAGTGTGCATTCCTACTTCTACAATTGGAGTCTCACTTTTACAAGATTGCCATTCTTTGTTTTCAATTTTTACAATGTTTTGTTTCATGCATACAAAGAATTGACCTGATGTATTGTTTACACATTGCCTTGCAAAGAAAATATGGAAGCAGTAATTGTATCTCTTGTATAGTTTTATTATTTCTTGTATTTAATATTGTCACACTAAATCTGCATAGTTATTAATATTTGTAAATAGATGGCTTTACTGTGGCTTTCATCTGTAATAGCTTGCACATTGTGCAAATTGGTGGGAGGATTTCATCTATTTCAAGTGGGTGGATTTGGAGTAGATTTAAAAAATGTTACTTTGTTATCTCAGTTTTTGGAGAGGGATACCTGGCAAAGCGAACTTATGCCTTTCTGCCAAATGGTGGATCTTTTAGTCAAATGCTTGACTGTGCTCGAATATCATAGAGTTATAGATCTACTGATATGAGTAAGAGAAAAGCATGCTAAATTGTTACTGAAATTGGTCTCTTAAATGAAGTGCTAATAGAATCAGGATATAAAATGCTAATTTTTCAACTTAATGGTGTGATATTAACAGTTTTTCCCGCCCAAATCTTTGATAGATTGGTCTTAGACTTAATTTGCTTGCACTTTTTTCTGGTGTTGAGCAGAAGCTATAATGCTTCTTCCTCTCCTTATAAACTTACTGTACTGCTCTTTTTCTATTTTTAACAGGCTCTTGTTGATACTACGGATCGTGAAATCTATGAGAAATTAACATGCTGCTATAATGAGAAATATAACAAGGTAAAGGGAGCTGTCGGTTCCGAACTTGTTGCTGAAAGGGCAAAAATTATTCTTGATGAAGTTCGGGACTTGTCCCTTTTCACTCAGAATGATTGTCTGCAACATATAGGTACTTACCTTCCAACCACTCAGTTATCTGTATTGCTACATCAACTTATTTTCAGTTTTTTACCCCCCTTGTAGGCGAGCATTTCCAACCAGTAATAGATGGACTAGGGAATGAAACTCCCTCTAATGTAAGCTGAATTACATTTCCTGCAGTTATCTTTCATTATTTCTGAAATGATGAAAGTTCTTCTGTGAACAGTCTCCAAAGTCTCTGTACCTGAGCTTGTTAGTTTTGGTGTTTGGGCCAACTTTTTCGTCTCTTCCCTAACTCTGTTTCTTTTAGGTGGCTCATGCTGTTCTGAAGGACTACATCTTTATTCATCTTAACAATTATGATGACAAATTCAATCTTCTCATGTATGTTCCTTGTCTTATCTTTGTTTGATTATGTCATTTATAATCGTTTTGATACCTTTTCCTATGAGATATTACCACTTCCTCTTCATTCCACATGTGGATTTTCATTTGTTCTTTGTTTTTCGAGTTTAGTATTCTTCATTATGTCTTAGTTAATTTGCAAATGATTTTGTTTCTTTAGCTTTATGTTGCAGAAACTTTTCTCTTTTACGGATCAGACTTCAGCACTGGACAATCCAGATTCGTTGCAGAATCAAGAAGTCTTACTCCCTGGGCACCTTATAACTATCTATATCAAGGCAGGACTAAAACTTAACTCTATTAATTCCAGTTTTAAGCCCAAGTTGGCCACCAAAAGTTAGACTATGTTTGTTGGATAAATAAGGTCCTTTTGCTTTCAGTTAATATGAAGAGATGTTCAGCTGGATGGGGATTGGGATGTTTCAAGTTTCTGGTTTTCCACATTTGACGCAATATGCTTTTTATGTTGATAGCATTGGAAAATCTCAGCATTTTGTCCCAGTTGAGGGTTATGAATGTTAACACATTTCCCTTGTTTGATATGTTTCTTTTAACTGATAAGAAGAAAGAATTTACATTTCTATAACTTGTCTAAAACTGAAAGTTCGTGGATTTAGCTTTATGTTGTGCTGCAGTCTGTCTTTTGACTCACTGGCTATCATGGAAATCAGAGTCTCTTAACAGTCAGAGTTCAGTTTAGAACTCACAATTGTAATATGAATTATTGATTCCTTTTTGTTTTTAGGAAAAACTAGAAGATTGGATGCGCAAGGCTAAAAAACTTGTCCAAGAGGAGCTTGGAAAAAAGAACAATTTTAATTTCTTATCAGGTATTTGACTGTTGCTATCCAATTATGAGATTTGGATTCCTGGAACAACATAACAATTTAATTACTATCTGATGATTAGTGCAATATATTTTGTAAATATTATTAAAGCAGGTCATAGTATTTTCTAACTCTCAAATCTTTTTGTTACATGATAACATGCAGTACAAGACATTAAGAAGGTCATTGATAAAAATCCTCCAACACAAATTGGCTTAGCAGTGGAAAACATGCTCAAAACTGGAAGATTAGCTACACAATCAGGTCTAGATATGCAGCAGGTATTAAATTATTTGTGATGCAGTCCTTGATTGGGATTTCTCAGCAGCATGTAGAAATGACATCATCATGATTATCTAGTTTTGTCTAAATTATTGGAATAATCTTATGGAATGGTATGTGTTGTTGTGGAATGGTATTCTTCACTTTCGATAAAGCCAATTGTGCAAGTTAAATTTTCATTAATTATGATCTTTTTTTTTTGGGCTAAGAATTTATAATTTTTTTGATAGGTGAATGCATGTATATATTTAGGAAACTTTATTATCTATATGTATTTTCTTTGTCATCATCTATGGTTCTTTAGTTGAAATCTCTCTTTGATAATCTTGGCTTTTCTCCATTGGTTATGCCCTATGTTTGGTTCTGTTTTGTTAGTTTTGATGGAGACTGCTTAAAGTAAATATGCCTTTGTTTTGCACTTGATTGATTTTCAAAATGGTATTCTTGAAAAGTTGGATTTTCAGTATTTTATGACTTATGCTTCCAGATGCTCAAGGACAGTCATGGAACCCAAAATTGTTGGGTTAATCACACAAGGCCCCCACACAGTATTACTTTTTAATGCTCCTTGTGGTTTCAGTTTCATTAAAGAGGCTCTTCGGGTTTGATAATTGGTCAAATAGGCCCTTTTCATCATGTTTTATTGTATTATTTTGAAAAACTTTGAGCAGAGTAATGTAAGTCAGCATAAACAGTAACTACTAACCGAATCAACAAAAATTGTATCATAATTAGAGGGAGAATATTGAGGAATGGGCCTATTTGACCAATTATGAAACTACAGGGGCCTCTTTAATGAACTTAAAATCACAGGGAGCTTTTTAAAAAATAGATACCACAGGGGGGCCTAACGTAAACCTAGATTTGTTTGACTTCTGGGTTTGATTTCTTACACAATAAGTAGTTATTGATCAGAAGTTGTTCCTGATCACTGGTGATTGTTTTCATGGTTTATAGAAAAAATTTTGCAAGGTAATATTTCATATGAGGAAGAATGATGTTTGAGGCTTTTCTCATTAGATGCTTTTATTACTATAATTACTATTATTATTATCTCTTGGATTGAAATAAATTTTGTGTTGAACTGGTGTTGGCTTTATTTTGGAATGCAAAAAGGATTATATCAGCTTGAACCTTTGAGGACCATAACATTGGTTCTGAAACAATTGAATAAGTTGTACCAAGCCCTAAGACCTGTTGCTATGTGCTATGCTGTTAAATCATTGCTTGCTTTTACTTTAGCCAGTCTCATTTTTCGTTGTCCTGTTGGAATTTCAATATGTAGTTCAGTTGGTTTTTTGTCATTACGTGCTTAATATTTTTATTTTGAAAAAAAATAGAAAATATTTATTTGGTTATGTTTCACTTTATTAGAGGGCTGGTTTCACAGTTCAAGCAGAGAGGCTTAATTTTCTACGTTTTCTATCATTTTTCCGAGCTGTGCATCGAGGGGCTTCCTTTGCTGGTCTTCGCACAACAAGTGTCCGGAAGTTGCTACCTGAGTATGCATTCATTATTTTCTGCTCAATTATGTGATATGTTATAATAATATATGATATGATATACTATTTCATCAATAGGTCTTGGGGTTTTCTCTGCCCTGTTCATACACCTGATGGGGAGCCATGTGGCCTACTGAATCATATGACTTGTTATTGTCGTAAGTGCAATATTTATAAGAATTTTGTTTCATTGGATTTGTTTTCTTATTAACTTCCTAATTGGATGTTAATTAATTATTTTGATTCTCTTGAATAGACAATTTCATGTCTACTTGTTTTTGGTCTTGGTATTTCTTCCTCGGATATTAGAAGCTATTTAAAAATAGCATGTCACCTAAGAAGTTTCTTAATGGAATGAGGAGGCTTCAAATCTTGAAAATTCAAAATTCAAAATTGTGAATGTTCATTAAAAAATTGTTTTCTTTTCAAACATTTGTTGGATTTTCAAATTAAATTGCAGAAATTTTATGTTGTGGCAATGCTGAAAGTTTAAGATGTTAAGCTTGGTAATATTTAGTTTAACTAAATTATAGTAATGCTGTCACATATATACCTCATATTTATGTAGAAGGTATGGTCTCTCAGCATGAAACAAGTGAGTACAATACCTCTTTTGATGCAGTACTTAAGGCTAAGATACATAGATTATTTTTTCCATCTGTATTTCTGTTTGCTCTCTTAACCATGAAAAATATTATGGAGAGAAAGAGAAGGTTAGGTGATAAGAAATCAAGGCTCCAAGAGGAACAAAGTTGCATTGAAAAAAAAAAAAAAAGAGGGAATTCATCTTCAGTCTTTGTAATGCTTTAAGTTTTTCTTTAATCTTAATGAATTTTAGAAACTTTTTAATATTTGCACATTGTCTTTCTGTACAAACAAGATCTGTCATATTTATGGAACTGTGCTTTAGAAGTTCATGTGAACCTTTAGTACATTAGCTGTGTTTTGGCTGATTAAGAATATTTTTCTTACGTGTCCCATTTCATTGTTTCACGATATTTTCATCAAGGGTATTACTTCTAATTTTGATCCTTTATTTCTTTGTTATGGTCCCAGGAGTTACATCATACTTTGACTCACGAGGGCTAGTAAAAGATTTTTTCGATATAAGAAAATCTATTCTCAATGTTCTCACTGGTCTTGGAATGACCTCTTCATTGCCAAAGCTTGTGCAAGCTGGCCCTCCCCAAATTCTATCTGTTCTTTTAGATGGCCGTGTTGTGGGTTCTATACGGTCAAGTGAAATTGAGAAAGTTGTTGCTCATTTACGAAGATTGAAAGTGTTGGCTCCTTCACTGGTTTGTCCTAGTTGAATTTTTTTTCATTTTTTATATTTTTTATCTTATTTATCAACCTCAGTACTTTTTAAAAATAGTGGAGATCTTCCTTAAAGAGTATGGATGGGATAATGCAGATTCCTGGTGATTTGGAGGTTGGATATGTTCCTTTGAGCATAGGTGGTGCATATCCTGGTTTATACCTCTCAACATCACCTTCTAGATTTATTCGCCCAGTTCGCAATCTTTCTATTTCCTCAGAAGGAGGTCAAGATATTGAACTTATTGGCCCATTCGAACAGGTTAACAGATAATAGGACACTGTCTGCTTGGTTTATTTATTATTACATGGCAGGCAGGTTCAGCTGCAGTAGTTAACTTGCTATTTCTTTGTTTTTTTTCGTTTTTTTGAACCCCAGGTATTTATGGAAATAAGATGTTCTGATGGTGGAAATGGTGGAAGAAGTGATACTTTTCCTGCAACTCATGAAGAAATTCATCCAACTGCAATGCTTAGTGTGGTTGCTAATCTTACACCTTGGTCAGATCATAATCAAAGCCCAAGAAATATGTATCAGTGTCAGGTTTTCATCTAATTTAGGGCCATAAGAGTGCTGTATTGTTGATAATATTTTTTTTGTAATGTTCTTTAAATTTTACACACTAATTCGTAATTTGTTTGTTTTAGATGGCAAAGCAAACAATGGGTTTTTCTTGGCAAGCTCTTCCCTTCCGTGCCGATCAGAAGCTATACCATCTGCAGGCATGTCTCATAATTGCTTTCTTTAATAATTTTATTGTTGGCTCCATGGAGAGTTCCTATAAATATGTTTCTTTGAATGACCTTTTGGTGATGCAATACTGAATTGTTTGGATAACTTCTGTCTTTGTTTTCATGTTTGAGAAAGTGGAAGAAGATTGGAATTTTAAGTATGATCTTGAAATTCTCATGGATCAATAACAGTTAGCTCTTAAAAGTGTCTTGATTTGTTGAATTTAGCTCTTCAGCTGTTTAATTCTGGACCAACTAAACACATAAGAACCTTTTTCTGGGTTTCCATTTTCTTTTTGATCAGGTTTAGTTCCAAAACTGTTGTTCACTATTCAGTTACCTCATTTTCAAAATTCTATTGCCAATTTTAAGAATTAAACTTAGAATTACTCACTAATATAGTGGTAAAACTGTTAAAAAGAAAAAGGTTTTGGTTGTCATCTAATTGAAGAGCTTATTTGACTCCATTATGACAGCGGAGCTGCTAATCCTAACACTTCAATTGTTCAGGGTCTGAATTCAAATGATGGTTCTTTGATATTTCATTCTATATGAGAGTACAAATAAGGCATGAACACTTCATTCTGATGAGAAAAAGATCCCATAAGCCGGTATGTGGTTTTTTGGCATATGGCCAAAACTCCACATAGCCTTCAGGATGAGTTCCACAATAATGTAGTGAATATGATGCCCTCCATCTATTACATATATTACAAGTGTCCATAACTTCGTTTATCCTTGGAATGTGGAAATTTAACTGAACATTATAATCATTTGAATTCAAATTTGTGATAGGTATGCTTGTGGTTCAACTTGTTCAGAAACATGTTTTTGACATTAGAGAATGAGATATTTTGTCGTTACATTTCTGTTTGCTATTATAGTTCATGCTTTCGCTCATATTTCCAGATGTATTTCTGGCATTTCAACAATAGATGTGGTGGATGTGGTACCTTCCATCTATTACATATGTTACGAGTATCCATAACTTGGCCCAATCCTGGGGAGTGCGGAAATTTAACTGAATATTAGAATCATTTGAATTCAAATTTGTGATAGGTATGCATGTGGTTCAGCTTGTTCAGAAACCATGTTTTTGACATTAGAAAATGAGATATTTTGTTGTTACATTTTTTTTTTTGCTATGGCTTATACTTTTACTCATATTTCTAGATGTATTTTGGGCATTTGCAGACTCCTCAATCCCCTATTGTACGCACGAGTGCTTATACGAAGTATAATATTGATGAGTATCCAAACGGAACAAATGCAATAGTAGCAGTTCTTGCATATACGGGGTAAATATTAAATAACTTATATGATTCAGTTATCTTACCAATTCTTCTAACAATCTATGTTACCAGATATGATATGGAGGATGCCATGATTTTAAACAAGTCATCTGTAGAACGTGGAATGTGTCATGGACAGATATATCAGGTGTGCATGTGTTTTTTTTTTAATAAAAAAAATAGAACTAGAACCCATAATTACTTTAAGTTTATATCTGTTCTTGCTGCATGTACAGCTCCATTGCTTTGGTTTTCTTGTTCTAATTCAGCTTTATACCACGTGTTACTTGTTACTTGGTACAAGTTGGTTTGTTAGTCTTAGTCTCTGTTCTTATCACTATCAAAGCAAATATATTAGTTGGCATTTCCTTGTGTATGTTTGGGTAATTAGGAGAGTTTGTGAGAAATTATAGTCTTAAGAGTGATAGACCTTGCTGATGATGGAAAATACATTTTCATTGATCTCTCTGGGTTTTGAATGTTGATTGGTGTATGCTTTAGGATAGTTCTATCTGATTTCAGACTTTGTTGACTACAAGGCCGAAGAGAGAAATACCTTAAATTAATGGATTGAAGGGAAGCAATTTGCTGCAAACGAAAATCCCTGTATCTTTGAGGAGAGAACTTGATATCTTCATGTCAAACATGAATGAGCTTAAATTGTAGTAGAGCTTTCATAAGAACCAAACTAACTTGAAAAGGAAGTTGTATTCAAATTAAAAGTTATGTTCCCTATAGAACTGTTGACATTTTGTAATTGAACTCTTGTGACAGGAAATTAACTTCCCATAAAATTTTGTTCGCCAAACACCAAAATTTTGAGTTTTGTCATCATAATCTACAAGCGCAATACCACATCACGATTAAAACAATTTTATAGTGCTCATCGCAATTCTCATAATTTAGGCTTTTTTTGATAAGGAATTGAATGAGGGATCTGTTTGTGTATTAGAATACTTGGACTCTTGAGTCCTAGATTAAATTCCATACCAGAAAGGAATTGTCTTAGGAGAATAATTAATAATTCTTCTTTGTACTCTAGGAAACAGCTCTAAACTTTAATTAAAGAAAGCTTATGCTTGCTTTGTGCTTTCATCTGAAAATGTTGTCTATTTCTTTGATAATGTCTGCTCGAATGATAAATATTTTAAGTCTTCACCACTAATTGGAGTAGTCATAATGAATGCTATTCTAACGATAGCAATGTTTCCTATTTCCTAGTATGTGTGGTTATCCGATCTTTGACTGCATTTCTTAATATTTGTGGTTATCCTATCTTTAACTGTATTTCCTAATATGTGAGGCAGACTGAGACCATTGATTTAGCTGAAGAGAAGAGTAGGTCAGATGCAGCCCAAAAAATGTTCAAAAGAAGCAACATTGATAAGTCCTTGCATTCTTTGATTGATTCTGATGGGCTTCCGTATGTTGGTCAGGTTAGCCTCTTGTTATATAACCTTTTCTTTTCTTCTGTCATCTTGTTATTTTTATTTAACTTTTTTCCTTGACTGTATTTTACACATACATAAAATGCATACTTTTTATCTTGTGAGATGTTTATCCATTCCTGAGATGTTAATCCATTCCTTCAATTTGGACTTTCAGAAAATAAATCCTAATGAACCCTATTGTAGCATTTACAATGAGGTAACAAACACAACCAGAACGAATAACCGAAAAGGTTCAGATCCTGTTATTGTTGATTACGTTGCAGTTGATACGAAGAACAAGAAGCATATTCAAAAGGTAAGTGTATTCCCGTTTCTATGTTTGATTTTTCTTATGGGAGTAGATTGGAGAACATGAAGTTGCTAACTCATTAGTTAATAGATTTTTCTATATTATTCCAATGCTCTTTTTTCCCTTTTGAGTTATTGCTTCTCTGACTAAGCAGGTGAACATTCGATTTCGTCATACCAGAAATCCAATCATTGGGGACAAATTCAGCAGTAGACATGGACAGAAGGGTGTCTGCTCCCAGTTGTGGCCAGATGTTGACATGCCATTCTCTGGAACTACTGGAATGCGCCCTGATCTGATAATCAATCCTCATGCATTTCCTTCGAGAATGACTATTGCAATGCTTTTGGAAAGTATTGCTGCTAAGGTATGTAGATTGAGAAATCTTTGAAATGATAATATAAGATTGTTGAGAAAAAAACACATTAACTGCTTTTTCTTATGCCATTCGTAAGAAAGTAAATGTGCAGTGTTGCACGTAATGCAGAAAGCGAAGAGTCTTTTTACCATTTGTATCATGCCATTGTAGTACTATAGTATGTAATTATTTGCTGAAATGAACTGAAATCCCAAATTAAAGATTTGAAGCTTGCAGCATATTGAACATAGAAGGAAGGTGACTGATTAGTCTCCATTTGAAGTGACACAAAGTTGACTCATTTTTGCCAATAGAGATCATAGTATAATCTTTTCAAAGCCTTATACGTAGCAAGATAACTTCTAAAAGGGATAGTGGGGCAATACTCTATGCATGAAGTTTGGTTTTTCCATCATTCCAGGTTTTCAGGACTTTTGTCCATTAGCTTTATGTTCTACCCTGAGAGGCATGAAAGGTTGAGACCCTACTCGACTCTGGTCAAGCTAATATTTGCTGTCATAAGCTTAACTACTAAAGTTTTTTGGATATGGTTGTTGCTTTGTCACAAATGTTGGGGATCCATCTGAACATGTGGAGGTTAAAATCAGGATATCTCATGAATTTGCTCAAAGGGCAAAATGCATTGAGTTCATCTATAAAAATAAGGGGCTTATATTTGTGTGTGAGATAAAATTGTTTTAAATATTCATAGAGCAGAAAAGACTTGTATTGTTGTAAGGAAGGATCATTTAGTGCCTTGTTGATAATTTAATCGAGGAAGAAGAGCAAAATTTGAAATTAGTTTTTTGCTTGAACGATTTATGAATGCAAATGTATCTACTATTGTCACTACCTTCGCCTCATTACTTTGTTTGCCTCTTTGTCTTTTCTCATCAATTTTCTGAAGTTAATGCATTTTGGTTTGTGATTCTTGATGCTCTCTTTCTCTTAAAGAAAAATAAAATTTGGTACATCTGAAAGCACAAAGGCTCCAATAGGATTTAATATGATTGTTCAACTGTATTATATGGTAACATGTTTTTTTTTTAATAAAAAAAATAAGCAATCATTTGAAGCAAATGGTGAAAAGAGTAATGGATTGTTGCACAATTTTTTGTCGCAGGGTGGGAGTTTAAATGGGAAGTTTGTTGATGCAACACCATTTGCTAGTTCAGTCAAGAAAAGTAAAGGAGAAGAAGGCAACTCAGAATCCGAGTCACTTGTTGATGAACTTGGCAACATGCTCAAGGCTCATGGATTCAATTATCATGGAGTTGAGGTATTATATAGTGGGGTTTATGGAACCGAACTTACATGTGAAATATTTATGGGGCCTGTTTATTACCAGCGACTCCGCCACATGGTTGCAGACAAATTCCAGGTGAGACTTTGGTTTCCAATTCGCCAACTTACAATCTATGTTTTACTGTGATGCCTTTTTTTTTTTTTTTGTTGGGCTTTGGCAAATGAACTGGACACCTTTCCTGAAAGTCAGTTGATATGTTGTTACATATTTGTTATCGCAGGTTAGAGCAACTGGAGCTGTGGATCAGATAACTAGACAGCCTATCAAAGGAAGAAAGCGTGGGGGAGGTATCCGATTCGGAGAAATGGAACGAGATTCAATGCTGGCTCATGGAGCTGCATACTTGTTGCATGATAGGCTGCATACATGTTCAGACTATCACATTGCGGATGTGTGTTCATTATGTGGAAGTGTACTCACAAATTCGTTTATCCAACCGCAAAGGCGAGCAGTGAGAGATATAGGTGGGTTACCTCCGACGATGACAACGAGCGGTGGTTCTGCTTCTGCTTCTGCTTCCAGGAAGGTAACAGTGGCATGTCATGCCTGCCAAACAAGCAAAGGAATGGAGACAGTTGCAATGCCATACGTCTTTAGATATTTGGCTGCTGAATTAGCATCCATGAATATTAAAATGATCCTTCGTCTAAATGATGGATCCTAAGCATAGTGAGATTGTACTAGTTGTAGTAGATTCATAGTATATTTTTAAAGAGGAATTTTGTTATTGTTGTAGCATTAGTACTATGGAACATTTATTATATAACATTAATGAATTACTTGTTGATCTGTTATTTTTGCATTACGTCATCTCATGCTCTCAAGCCACCCTCCTTTGGAACTTACAACATTATTATTATTATTATGGTGATAATGTAAGTAAATGATTTTTTAATTAATAAGATGATTAATTTTATTGTTTAAAAAATTATATTTTAGGATAAAAGTTCACATACAATATTTCCAAAGAGAACTTTAATTTATAAAGTATTTATGGATGATATTTAAAAAAAAAAAGAAAAAAGGAAAGTAAGTACTGTCTGTTTGTTATGTGAAAAGTTTTATTATTTATTATTTAGAGGGGGGAAAAAAAGACAGCAGCAAAGCTTCACTAGGTGTTCTTCCTCTGCTTCTTCTTCTTCTGCTTCTTCTTCTAACTTGAGATCTCCAACAACTCTCTTTGGTGACTTTAAGGCCAAACAACACTCAAAGACCCTCATCTCATCTCATCTCATCTCATCTCATCGCATCAAATGGAGCAATTGAAGTCGATTGGTAGAGAGCTTGCCATGGGTTCGCAGGGAGGGTTCGGCCAGTCCAAGGAGTTTCTAGATCTCGTCAAATCCATCGGCGAGTCCCGATCCAAGGCGGAGGAGGACCGAATCGTGCTCAACGAGATCGACACTCTCAAGCGTCGCATCGTCGAGCCCGATATCCCCAAGCGCAAGATGAAGGAATACATTATCCGCCTTCTCTACGTCGAGATGCTAGGTCACGACGCCTCGTTCGGTTACATTCATGCCGTCAAAATGACTCACGACGACTCTCTAGTCCTCAAGCGCACCGGTTACTTGGCCGTTACTTTGTTCCTGAACGAGGACCACGATTTAATCATTCTCATTGTCAATACCATTCAAAAGGACTTGAAATCCGACAATTACTTGGTAGTTTGCGCCACCTTGAATGCGGTTTGTAAGCTTATTAACGAGGAGACAATTCCCGCCGTTTTGCCGCAGGTTGTCGAGTTGTTGGGTCATCATAAGGAAGCTGTACGCAAGAAGGCGGTTATGGCTCTTCATCGGTTTTACCGCAAGTCGCCATCTTCTGTTTCGCATCTTCTCTCCAATTTTCGAAAGGTTTTGTTGATGTCTTTTTTAAATGAATTTGATTAGTTACTTGATTTGATTAAATTAGGTTAGAGTCTTGTTAAACATAAGCCATTAGTAGCTAATCAGTACTCAAATTTTGTTTGTTGATTTCTTTTTCCAGAATTGTGATGTGATTTGGTTTTGTTTGCAGAGGCTTTGTGATAATGATCCTGGGGTGATGGGTGCAACGCTATGTCCGCTTTTCGATCTTGCGACGACAGATGTAAGTTCTTATAAGGATTTGGTGGTCAGCTTTGTCAACATTCTTAAACAAGTCGCTGAACGGAGATTGCCGAAGGCTTATGATTATCACAATATGCCAGCTCCCTTCATACAGGTATTTACAAAATGCAATCTTTTTCGCTTGATAAATCAACTTGCTATGGCCCATCTAGTTGGCTAAGCCTTTATCTTGTTGAAATGACAAGGGATCAAATAACACATGTAGCTGATAAATGTTTTTTGTGAATCTCACCTTAATGTTGCAGATTAAGTTATTGAAGATCCTAGCACTGCTAGGAAATGGTGACAAGCAAGCGAGCGAGCATATGTATACAGTTGTTGGTGATATATTCAAGAAATGTGATTCAGCTAGTAACATAGGAAATGCCATACTTTACGAGTGTATATGTTGTGTGTCTTCAATATATCCAAGTCCTAAGCTACTAGAGGCTGCTGCTGATGTAATAGCAAGGTTTTTGAAGGTTTGCTGCTGCTTTTCATGGATTGCTTTTATGGCACTATCGTTGCCTTTGATTATTGAACTGTGTTGTTCATTTTGACCTGACTAGTAAGGATAGGTAACATATATGTCTGTCTTGCTTGCAGAGTGATAATCACAATCTAAAGTATATGGGCATTGACGCTCTTGGTCGTCTGATTTCAAAACCAGAGATAGTGGAACAACACCAATTGGCAGTGATTGATTGCTTAGAGGTGATGGTTCTAATTCTGAAATGATTGTAAGCCTAATCATTTATTGTTTATGTGGAGCTATTGACTTTCTTAGCCAGCTTATCGTCCAATTTTCTGGACTACTTTATCCAGGTTGTAGATTTTCCTTCCAAATGACTATTATCCATTCCTTATATAACTAATCTATTAAAAAAAAGAAAAGTAAGGATTTATTGAGATTTGTTGAAACCAAATGTTTCTTTCCATGGTTATCTTGATGCTAATGAAGGTGATGTCGAAAAAGGTTACTGGGAGTGTATTTGTCCTTGTTAATGGTCATGGTAGTTGTAAGTCAGTTGCACTTGTGCTGTTTGTGATAGGTGTGTGAAATTTTTCTCAGGATGGATCATTTCTAAAACTATTTTCCTTTTGTCACCCTGAAATTCTTAACTGAAACTCTTCTGCATTTTGATTTTGATTTTGTTGATCATTTTTCTTCTGTCTTTCGATTAGCCAAATGCTCTTTTACTTCTAAATTTGTTTGTTTGCATGAATTTAAACAGTGTTGGAGTAGCTAAAGTTCTTTTTTAATCATATAAATCCCTAGTTCTGACCTTTATGGGAATTTCCACTTCAATTTCCTATTGTTTATGTTCAGTGGTTTTATAAAGTTGATTTTGAAGAATCATCGTTGTTTCTGACTTACCAAATTTATAAATTTATTTAAGTTGCTTTTCAACTTTTGGTGGGAGTTGTCTTTGATGAGCACAAGAGATGCGTGCTTGTGCATATTCCAGACATGAGAAAGGACTTGGGGTCTTTTTCCTATGGGACAATTGGAAAGTTTGGGAGGAACATGTGGTTTGAGATGTAGTTTAAAAGGAAACTATGATTAAGATACCATACATACTCAACACAAAGAGAGAGACAGTTCTTTTTTTCCTAGTAATCTCATTTCATTCTTGATGCTTACTTTGTGGCTTCTGAAACAGAAAGGTTAACAAGTTTTGTTCCTTCCTACTCTACATACTAGCAAAACTTGTGATTTTATATTGTTGCACAGTTCAAGAGTTTGAGGTGCAAAAGCTAAATGCTACTTAAGTTTAAACATCAGATTATTTGTGATGGGAACCATATTTCTGTTAGATTTATGTATATATGAATTAGAAGTACTTGTTTAGTATATAATGTGGCTAATCAACTTTCAATTGCAGATCCAAAAAAATTTTACTTATTAAGCTTAAATGTTAGATTTATTTGTGATCGTATCATCCTATTTATATTGCATTAGAAGTCTTCATGTTATGATTTTATGATTTAGAGATTCTGCATATAGGTATATAATATGTACCTATTTTTCTGCCATGTCATTTTATGATTCTATCTGTTTTAAGTTAAATTTCATTGTGTCTCATAGAGACAATGCTCAATGCTGGTGTGTGACACAGGACCCAGATGATACTCTAAAGAGAAAGACCTTCGAACTGCTATACAAAATGACCAAGTCCTCTAATGTGGAAGTCATTGTTGATCGCATGATTGATTATATGATTAGCATCAATGATAGTCATTATAAAACAGAAATAGCATCCAGATGTGTAGAACTTGCTGAGCAATTTGCACCTAGCAACCAGTGGTTTATTCAGGTAGAGATAATAGTCTATTTTGTGTAGATTTTAATATTTTAACATAATATTTCTCCTGAACTGCTTCTCATTTTTTATTACAGACCATGAATAAAGTTTTTGAGCATGCTGGAGATTTGGTGAATAATAAAGTGGCCCATAATTTGATGCGCTTAATTGCAGAGGGATTTGGAGAGGATGATGAAAGTGCTGATAGTCAACTGAGATCATCAGCTGTATGTCACTCTGATTTTTGCACTGGATTAAGAATTCGTATGTTATATATGTTCAGAAGCAGTATATTTTTCTCTATTATATCTGTATTATCAACACTCTTTTGGAAGCTTAAAGAAAAATTATACCTATATTCAAAGCGTAGCATAATCTACATGTGCTCTTCGTACTGCAAGAATTGTAGAAGCAGTATATTTGTCTCTATTATATCTGTATTATCAACACTCTTTTGGAAGCTCAAAGAAAAATTATACCTATATTCAAAGCGTAGCATAATCTACATGCACTCTTCGTACTGCAAGAATTGTGAAGATTGTAACTTTGTTTCATTGATGTTTGAATTTATATGATAAAACACTGAAGAGAAGAGTAACGAAGAAAACAGACACAGCTATTGAAGGCATATGACATATGTTAACGGGCAGTTTACCCCAAAACTTTTCAACTGAAATAATTATATTAATTGAGATGCCCTGTATCCTGAATGGATTAGCAAACTACATTTGATGGCAGAAAGCTCGTGAAAGGGAGCTAGAATTTCATTATCAAGCAACTAGTAGGAATTGCTAAACATTTTGCAAAATTTTGACAATGATGTACAGAAAGAATATACTAAAATAGGATCTAACTTTGAAAGAAAACATTACGTGGACCTTGTCAATCCAAATGGTGATCTATGAGGTGGAATTTATTTTGATGCATGCACATGCCTCAATAGCTTTTTTCTAGTTCTATTGTTTATTAACTCATTTAAAGTTTGTAGAACATTCTTTGTTGTGCAGGTGGAATCATATTTGCGCATTATTGGAGAGCCAAAGCTTCCATCTTTGTTTCTTCAAGTATGTTCAGTTATTCTTGTTATCTTTTTGTGTGAGCATACATGCAGATGTTTGCTCTTAGTTTTGTGACCAAGCGCATTATATGACTCACGACTACATGCTTAGATGGAGCAATCCTCATCTTGTTTCTTATAAACGAACTGTTTTCAAAGGTCGTTTGTTGGGTCCTGGGAGAATATGGAACTGCGGATGGAAAGTTTTCTGCTTCGTATATTACTGGGAAGCTATGCGATGTGGCTGAGGCATATTCAAATGATGAAACTGTTAAGGTATCTATCAATTTTGAGACATCCATTCATGGAGCTGAGGAATGAACTCTCTTAGATTTTAGATTGGCTTTGTATGAATCTTTAATTATATAAAGATTAGTGCACTAATTATTGTTTTCACATAATTTATCATATTTGTTTGATAATGATTTTCACTTTTTTGAAAGGCATATGCAGTGACAGCTATCATGAAAGTATATTCATTTGAAATCGCTGCTGGCAGAAAATTGGATGTTCTACCTGAGGTAATTTTCTGAATAATTACATTGTGAGAGCAAATTGTTATTGTTTCTTATTTGATAACCATTTCTTTCTACAAATTGCTGGTAATGTAGTCAATGCACTTATCCTTGCAATGTGGGTAATGCCATATGATTAAAGAACTCTTACAAGTTTACTATTATATTGTAATTCTGTGGTAGTGCATTAACAATGTTGTTGGCAAGTTTACAGTGATATTTGCTTTCATCTGCATCAGATCATAATTAAAGTCCCAATCGTAAATTGTTAATATGACAAATGGGGGGAAAACATTTTGAGTCTATTATTTCTTTTCTTGCAGTGTCAATCTCTGATTGAAGAATTATCAGCTTCTCATTCAACTGACCTGCAGCAACGTGCATATGAGCTTCAAGCATTAATTGCATTGGATGTTCACACTGTTGAAAACATCATGCCCTTAGACGCAAGTTGTGAAGACATTGAGGTGGGTCCAGTAATTTTATTAAGTTGTTCCTCATGTAATTTCTACTTTCAGAATGTCAAGTAAATCTTTATGTCTCTGCTTCATAGAATATTCATCTTTATTAAAACTGTATCTCCTTTTTCAGCCCCATGGGATCCCATCAAAACCAAGAAAAATTGTTTCCTTTTTCTATTTCATGGTCTTATAGGTCTCTGACAATATTACTGAGCTTCTCACCATTTGCACTTTTTGTGAATACATTAGGTTACCGTTCAACTTGCTGATGAGTTTTTACATCGATAACTTCCCATTGCTTTGCAAGGCAATGATGACCAATTTTCACCTGTCTTGATACCCGTTTGTGCTTAATTTGTAGCTTGATGAGCCTACTATTTCTTGGACATCGTTGTGCACTGGATTTCTAATGCTTTGGTTTTCAAATTGCAGGTGGATAAAAACCTTTCATTCCTTGATGGCTATGTCAAAAAGTCGCTGGAAAAGGGGGCACAAGCATATATTCCTGAAAATGAGCGTTCTGGCACTTTTGACATAAGCAATTTTAGACCCCAAGACCAGCATGAGGCTTCTCATAGTCTTAGGTTTGAGGCTTATGAGCTTCCCAAGCCTTCAGTACCAATGGTGATTTCTCCAGTAACAGTCACATCCTCATCTGAACTTGTTCCTGTTCCTGAGCCAACTTATTATAGGGAGACGCAACAAATGCCATCAGTATCATCTTCATCTGATACAGGCCCATCAGAAATCAAGCTACGACTTGATGGGGTGCAAAAGAAGTGGGGTAAGTCAAGTTACTCCACACCTGCAACGTCAACAGAAAGTTCTGCTTCACAGAAACCAGTGAATGGAGTTGCACAAGTTGAGGGAATGACCACTGGAAACCCGAGAACACGCGAAATCTCTTATGAATCAAAAAGACCACAAGTTGAAATCTCACCAGAGAAACAGAAGCTTGCAGCGTCATTATTTGGGGGATCTTCAAAAGCTGAGAAGAGAGCTTCCTCTTCAACAGGTAATAAGGTTGCAAAAGCAAGCAACCAAACTACATCCAGGGCAGCAGTTTCAGCTTTGACAGATACTGTGGTGGAGAAATCAACTCCAATTCAACCACCCCCAGATCTGCTTGATCTTGGAGAACCAGCTGCAACAAGCAGTGCCCAAGCAGTGGATCCATTTAAGCAGTTGCAGGGTTTGCTTGACCCAAGCCAAGGTACGTCAAGTGGGAGTGCAGTTGGTGCCAGCAAAGGTTCAGATATCATGTCATTATACTCAGATATGTCTCCAACTGAGCAGAGCGGCGGCCTTGTGCAGTCTTCATCTTCTGATGGGCTGGATAGCAATGCTACCTCTGCATCAGCTAATGTAACTACATATCCCATTCAATTTAGTAAAGGTCCAAGCGCTAAAGACTCCTTAGAGAAGGATGCACTTGTGAGGCAGATGGGCGTGAACCCGTCAAGTCAAAACCCCAATTTGTTCAAGGATTTACTAGGCTAAATGGAGATATGGGGAAAAAAAAATTTGCAGCAGTTGTCGAGGGTCATATGTATGTGATTCACACGATCTTTTCCTGGGGTAGCTGCCTTAGGTGTGATTGCAGTGGACACTTACTGTTCAGCAAGTTGGAGCTTGAGACTACGCTGATTGGAGTGAAACTGCCGCTTCGAGTGGTGGTGTTAAAATGAAGTCATTGGGCGGGCGGCTGGGCACATGTAGATTTTTGTTTTACTAAATCAAATTGGTGTATATTGGACATAATTTTCATCGAGTCAAGAGGAAGAGCTTTGTTTTGGTGCTTGTTGCAGCTTACTCTCAGAATTTCAGACAAATGGGTTTCCCCATTTACTTTTATTTTTGCTTGCTTTTGCACATAAGTATCATCAAAACAGTCTTGCTTAATAATTTCTGTAAACACAAGTTTCCCGTATGACTTTTGCAGTGTATCCTCTTGCTTTTCTTTCAAAAGTTTAGAAGAGAAAAAGTTTCTTTGGATGTATGTATTTGAGTTTAGCTGTCTACTTTATGAGAAAGCCACGCTCAACAGCATAAGATCTACTTTGGTTAGAATAGTTACGACAATCAACATCCAATTTACTTGTCTTGGTTTGAAGGATATTAGCACTTAAATTAAATGCCATCCACATTCTTTAATATTTGAAATATATCCTGTGCATATACATTAGAATTAATTAACAATTATTTTTTCACAATCTTTACATAAGTGAGACTCTGCTGAGATTGCAGCATGGCTCCAAAAAAAAAAAGAAAAAGAATATGAGCAGTGTGATCATAGTGAATTGTTAAGATATTTATCATAATTGTATCTTATATAGGAGGATCCTACATCCTATATTGGAATAGTATTATTTTCTAATATTGGGTAAATTTGTATGGTCTCACAATTATAAATAGACAGGCTAAAATCAAGTTAATAACAGTTATTTTCTTGTTTACATGAATAATTACTCAAAAGATTGCATGCACAAGGGGAAAGTATTTTCTTTTCCTACCCTTCGCATGATGAAGTCTTGACATATGATATGTCATTTTATATACTTTGCGGCCACCGCTGGAAAGCATTCACAGGATTCAATGAGCTGATCTGCAGCAAAAGATTGGTCTACTACGTTATTATTAAAGCTGAACAGAACAAGAAATCAATAAAACCAGAAAAAGTTCAACAATGGTTAACAGTAATCCAAAATCATTTAAAATGCTGCAAGTTGTATGCCACTTGTTAAAAACTAACAGGGGATGCAGAGGTCACAGCCTGCATTAATTTCTTTCTTTTTTTTTCTTGTTGGAATTCCTGATAAACGTCTCATTCGTTGTCCAGAACAAGTCTTGTCCAAAGATGATCTAAACAATGACTTCAACAAAAAATGGTTTGTTCATGAATCATCATAATCAGTTGAAATTATGTACGAGGACAAGTCCTGGCCTACATTTGACATTCTTGAAAGAAAACTTGTATCTGATACAGTTGATGACGATTATAGGTTAAGCGTTTTAACAACCGACTGGCCATCAAAGCTAGCCTATTTTGAACAACTTCATATGAAATTTCTCCTGCAGTTTGACTTTCCATGTTTTTGTAATGAAACGAACGAACAGATGATATGATTATGTGGGGATGGAATGAAAAGGACAATTTCTTGATGACTCCCAATTTGCTTTCATAAGATGAATTTTAAATAGAGTTGACATAAGGGAGCAAGTGAGGGACAGGTGTACATAAATTGTATAATTCATGAACCATAATTGGTATGTTTCAAGTCAGCCTTTCTTTTCCTTCTTATGCAAAGTCAGTCTATAAGGATCTGGTCAAAGTTGTTCATACCACGGCAGCTCTCCGCCGGTCTACTCTGGCCGTTAAGTATGACTTACGGAGGCTTATGAATGTGATTATATTTCTTATTCATTTATCAAAAGCTTCTTACTATTTATCATTCATGTAATGAAACCAATAATCTACAATGTAAACATATTACATGTCAAAGCTGGTTAATTTCTCCCCCTACTGTTTTAGAAAACTCATGGTGACTTTTAATGCAGTTATAGGTTTTCAACAGGCTGAACGTCACATATTTTTATCATAATTTCATTTATTATAAAAAAATTATTTGATTATTTTAAATTAATTACAAATACTGTGTGATAATAAAACTTTAAAAAGAAATTTTTTTATTAGCATTTGTTAAATTATTTTAATAAAAACTATTATATAATTATTAAGTACATAATAAAATTTATATGATTGTTCGATGTAATTGTATAAGAAGTTATTTATTAAAATTATTTTAAAAAATTAGTACAAAATTCATTATATTATAGTTTTTAATACTAGAAGATAATATATATATATATATATATATATATAAGCCTAAAAGAAGATGAATATTTTAAAAATACCAAATTCTTTTCTAAAATGAGTACAACCAGTATTTTTTTACTTGTTCATTCCAGCAATATTGGAACTTCTTAGCAACTCATTAAAGAATAATGTAATTTACGTTGACTTCAAATTTAGAGATGAAGTATGCACATGGTTAGGGAGATTGCTGGGTAAACCCTGATCTTGATCTTAGCAATTAGCATAAAGAAATGTTACACTCTTTCAAGTCATTGCTTACAAGTGCACGCGAAAACAGTTGTCCAAATCCAATTTTATACCAATCTTTTTATTATACTTTGTTTCTTAAAAATCATACATTAATTAATTGGGAGATGTTTAGCATATGTTTGGTTGAACTTTTGAAAGGGTAATAAGTACTTTTTTCTAGCATAAATTTTTTTTTTAAAATAAATATTTGGCTGTAATATTAAGAAGTGTTTTTTTAATAGATTAGCTTTTTCAAAAGTTAAAAAACAGCTTTTTAAAGAAACTCCAATTTGATGCTTTAAAAAAAAGTGTTTTTTTAGGTAGATATTTCAGAACAATTAATGACCATATTTTTTAGTCTCTTTTGTCTTTATATTTTTAATATTAAGTCCGTAATACCCCCATATCCACATATCTCCATAATAAATTTTGCATTTAATATATTAAATTATTTTAACTAAATTATTTTAAAATTTATATTTATGATTTTAACTAAATTATTTTTATTTTTATATTTATATAATATTATTTGACTATTTTTTATATGTT
>JAOXYD010000005.1:9710414-9720465 GCA_028565735.1 Pinacopodium congolense | reverse complement strand
AAATAATTTTTATTATAAAATAAAATATAGTTAAAATCAAAAGTGCTTTTTATTTTTATGTTACCAAATAATCTACTCTATAAAACTCTTTTAAAAAAGCTATTTTTTAAATGACAACCAAACAGTCAACTGTCTTTTTAGAAAAGCTCTTCTCCGAAAAGCTTTACAGAAAAAAGATCTACTAACAAATGCTCTACTGAAATAAGCCTATTCAAATTGACACTTAGTTAGATTGTGGACTGTAATTTTTTGTTGTGGTTATTGTATTTTTGTATTAGTTATTATTTTTTTCTTTTTCGATTTTTATACTTTATTAATATATTTTTTTATCGATTTTATATTTTAAAAAATAAGAAAATAAAACAAAAAATTAAAATCCAAGGCCATAAAAACTCTAAACACATGTTCATTCTTATCTTAGTTTCCATGAGAATTTGATGAAGGCACATCAATTAAGGGAGACGAGAAGATTCATCCAATACTTCTCTCTCTCTCTCTCTCTTTTTCTTAATAGTGTAACGCACGATTTAGAAAAAAAGAATAAAAAACTTCAGCTGTGACTTAGTAACGACATGGAATTGGAAATTAGAAGGCATAAACTCGAAAATGAAAATATATGAATAATTAATATTTGTAGGTAATTTGATAAATCATATAAATTAAGTGTAATTTGATTCTTTGTTCCAACACTTTTAGCAATTTTAACTTTGGATGGCTCTCAAAAATATTTTAATAATCAACTATACTTATAAGAATGCAATAATACAGAAAATGAGTAAACCTATAGAGAAGATTCGTATTTTAATTAAACACAAACTATTAGGTTCTTCGACTTAATATCTCAGTAAATTTACTCTTTTTAAAAAAGCAAACAAACAATACGAATGAGTTGGTTCACATGAATGATTTGGTAACAGTACGAATGAGTTGGTTTTGAACGCTTGTACGTCCCTATTTGAGTGATGGTTTTGTAGCATTGTACGTGCTTACTAAGTGAGATCTAAGAAGTAAATGCCTTTTCTTTTTTTTTGTGTGTGGGTTTTTTGTAAATTGAACAAAAATAATTTTTACATATTTAACTCTATATATGCATCTTATCCTGTCTTGTCCGATATATAAAATACTGGACATTTATGATATGTGTTCCTGTTGAATGTTGATCATCTTAACATTTGTTTTCACCGACACCAAGAAATAACAATCGCTTGACCATGTTTTTCGTACTGCTATATGATCATCATGCGTTCAGGGTTGATACACACAACCATCGTTTCCTTTTTATCTTCTTTATTTTAAGTGAGAATTTAAGGCCAAAATATATATCTTTGTCATATGCATGCTACAGGATTTCTGTATGTATGTTCATCATTTCCCTTCTGTAACTCAAAAGCAAAACATTCCAAGGCTTGAGAAATTTTTAATGATAAAGCCATGGCCTTGCATGGCAAAGAAAAAGATGGAGCATGAAATATATATCAAAATTTCAATCTTCACAATTTTCATTTGTTGGCCTTGCGGCACCTTTTGTATGTTTTTCACTTCATTACATGAAAGCACTTATTGATGTGAGTAGTAAACCCCACTAGCATCTCTCGTATTTATCCTACTTTTCTTTCCATTCCAAAATAAATATAAAAGGAAATGAGGAAAAAAATAATACAATAATCATCAATGAGTAAGGATGAAACTTTTTTGCCTTCCTTTTTGTTTTATTTTATTTTATTTTATTTTCTAGTCGATGTTGTTTCCTGTGAAGCTCTTCTGTACACTTGGCATTTCCTGCTGTATATGTTCCTGGGAAAGGAAGCTGTGCCCTTTCACAGTTCTCTCTGTCTTTCATCTTTCTTGTGAGAAATGTTAGGAACCAATCAAATAATCCACCGATTGGTCTTAAGTGATGGTTTCTAAATAAAGAAAGTTGTTGCTGATGATTGATTGATTGATTGATATGGTGTAGTAGTAGAAGTAGTAGTAGTAGAAGTAGTAGTAGTAGGATTAGCAGTAGGATGACTTCAAGGATAATCTGATGGGTAAGCCATTCTGGGGAAGGGCAAAAGGGCCATACTGAATCCCGCTGTGAGAACCCACCATAGACCACCTGCAGAATTCAAACGAATTTGCTTCTGTCAGCACACACACACACTACTTTTATTATTATGTTTACAAATTTGCAATCCCAAGCTCAAAGAGGTAAAAAAAGAAAAGAAAAGTCGAGGACGTTAATGGTTTTTTGTTGTTTCACCAACCTGTACTTGGTGGTCAGGTGATGCAGAAGGACGAAAATCTCCAATTTGGCTAACTCATTCCCAGGACATGAGTGGACCCCATTGCCAAATGGAAGAAATGTATTGGGTTTTGGTGCAATCTGTTGAAAACATCCAAAAACAAGTTGATTCAGTTTCAGAAATGGATCAGGTATCAGAAGGAGAAAAAGATTATGTTGGGCACAGGCACAGAATTTGATGATGAATAATAGGGTACCTCAAATCTGGAAGGATCAAACTTTTCAGGATCTGGGAAGATTTCAGGGCTGTGGTGAATGTTTCTGAAAAGGGGTAAAACTTTCCACCCTTTTGGGATAAGATAGCCTGATAACAAAGTTCCAGGTTAGCCTTTTAATGAATTTACACAAGTGAAAAAAAGCTTGGAACATTATCGGATTCGGAAAAAGCTACTAACCTTCATATTCAACATCCTCGACAGCCTCTCTGAAAGTGAAAGACAAAATTGAAGCAACTCTTAGTGTTTCTTGAATAACCCTTGAAGTTACAGGCATCTTCCTGGTATCACCCCAAGTGAGAAGCTTCTCATCGCCACACTTCTTTTCCTTACTTTTAATTATTGCCTCTTGCTCTTCCTGGTAAGCACAGAAAACCAAGTCAATGATCAATTTGTCCTTTTGTATTAAGCCCTGCAACTTGCAAGTTGCAACTTTTTATTTCAAATGGTGGGACCAAGAGCTCTTACAGTGACAGCTTGAAGAACACGGGGGTTTTCGCCAAGGTACTTGAGAATCCATGTCAAGACACTAGCTGTTGTGTCCCTAGCAGCGAAGATTACACCTATAATGTTGTCTGCAATTTGCTCATCAGTGAGGTCTCCTTTTTCACTCATGAATGACCCAAGCAAGTCGTTGTAATCGAGCTTCATTTGCCTCCTAGTGGAGAGGATTTTCGCTAGGATTTGAGACAACTCTTTTCTTGCTTTCATGGCTTTGTTAAAGAGTGTCCCAGGCAGGTTGATGGGCATGGAATTGTACCCCTTCTCAAGATTGTAATAACACCTTTTTAGGTCTTCCCTGTACAAAACCTCATCCTTTCCGAATATGGATAGTAGCGCAACATTGAATGCATACTGCCAAAAACCAAGTAGTAACTAGTTAGTTAGAGTCAGAACCTAGTGTTTTATTTATTCCAACATGCGGAGTCAAACAAAACAGGGGAAAGAAAAACAGAGAGGAACTCTGTTTTGTTCTGTTTTAATATGTTAGCACCAAGAAAAAATGACACAAAGCAGGAGCTTACTGTCTTCATTTCTTGGAAGGTGGTCACTTGTCTTCCTTCCCAAGACTCGAGAGAATCCTTAGCAATGGACTCGATATCGGAGACAATGTTCTTTATAGCTTCAGGCATGAAAGCACGAAGAACAAGCTTCCTCAACTTGGCATGGTAATCTCCCTGGTGGAAGAAGATGGCTTGTTTGCCCAACATCCTCTCTTTGCTAGCAGGAAATGTTGGTTTGAAGAGATGAGCTCTGGTCACAAGCACGAATTTTGCAGCTTCAGGGCTTGAAATCATCACACATGGACAACCCAAGATGTGAGTTTTGAAGATAGAGCCATACCTGTAGTACCAAAAAGAACATCATCATCAGTTTGTCCCTAAATAAAAATCACAACTTAAAGAACAATGTAAAAGAAACAAGTGTTGTATAGTGACCTCTTCACTTTTGAGGCAAAGAAGACATTTGGGTTCTGAGAGTAGAGCTGAAATGTCTCTCCGATGTAAGGCCAACCCAAGGTTCCGGGAGGGAGAGGCAATTTTCGGCGGTTGGAAGCAATGAACTTGAGGAGGAAGATAAACAACAAAGAAGCAAAAGATAGAAAGAACAGAGAGGAGAAATCCATGTGGGTTGAGTTGAAACTAATCAAAATCAGTGTCCCTGAAGTGGTTCAGAGTAGTTAGGCAAGGAAGTGAGGGGACTTTGTTTGTGCGCACAAAACAAGTGAAGGATGAGAAGGTTATTTATAGGCTAAAAGAATTAGAGAAAATAAATAAATAAATAAATAGGAAATAAGAAATAAGAAATAAGAAATAAGAAAAGAAGAGGAAAGAGGGGACAAAAAGTAAGAGAGAAAGAGGGGGGGTTTTCAATACAGCTTGAATCCCACACATCGAATCCTCCCTCCAGCTGGTTTTCGGTTTTGGTTTTGGTTTTGGTCTACAGAGATAAAAAGGGCCAAGTCTTGGTTCACACGTGGCAATAGAGCATCTTCTGAAATGATAGATAGGGAACGACTGCCTTTTTCTTTCTTTTTATTTTCAACTGTTACTTCATAAGTTTTTTTTTCCCTTTTTTCTTTCGGCTGGCTAGTATTTTTATTATTTATTTATTTATGTAGAGTCAACTTTTGTTAAAGATTGCACAAGGGTTTTTTTTAATTAATTGGAAGACGGTACATTTGTGTAATGTGATGAAACTCATATAGTTTAATATTTATTATAAAAGATTTTGTACATCAAATTTTAAATAAATTTTGTTTTCAAAAAATCATAAAAATAAAATAAATATTAGAATTTTTAAGTATTATAATCATGAGAGATTTACAAAGAAATTCATATCAAAGGGAATTAAAATTGCCGTGTGCCATCCCTCATAAAATTTGATTCTCCATTCCTATCCGTACCAGTACCACGACTACCATCGATCAACCAAAACCTTTTGGCATTCATTACGATAATATCACATCTACTTCATGCACAAAATGTATACAGGTGTACACCTCTATCCACCCATCATTTATTGCGAACTATTCTTCTTATTCAAATTATATTGAAAAGCAAAAATAAAATAGTGTTTATTTTTTATGAAGTTTAATATTAATCATATATTGAATATTAAAAAATGTTTTAGACTAATGTGACAAATTCTTATTACATAGTATCATAAGATTGTAAATTTTGGGAGAGGAAGCCAATACATAAATTTAATGTTATTAAAAATATCAAATGGAAAAAAGTTTAAGGGATGTTTAGTTGGGTTGTAGATTGTAGTTTTTTGTTGTAGTTATTGTATTTTTTTATCGATTTCTGTACTATATTAATATATTTTCTTTATAAATTTTTGTATTTAAAAAAATAAGAAACAAAAATAAAAAATAAAAACAAAAGTAGATATGGCCTTAAATACTTATAGCTATAATTCTGTTTTTACTGTAATTTGTGATAAATCAAAGTTGATTTAAGTTTTCGAGGGATTGATGTTTGATATATTTTATAACAACATATGGCTCATCAACTCCAGGCTAGATTACAAAAGTCAGAAAGGATTAATTATAAGTTAATCAATAATTATATATCAAAATGTTTGTTAAGCATTATCATTTGTGGAAACAAGAGAAATTAAGTTTAAGGGGCTTAACCAATTTTATAAACTCAATCAATTTTATAGACGGATACAAATCGTAGACGGATTTTGTTCTAATAATTTTGTATTTTCAATCTATAGTACAAAAGTTCTAGTGTATAACAACTTTCTTTTTGGTCTATATAAATAATTAATATTGGAAAAGTCTATAGTGTATATAATTATATATAGCAAGCAGATTGGACATGAAATGAATGATATTGGAGGCAGTCAACAGTTTAAAATTCTGGGAAGTCGAAGTGAAGACATGTGGCACGGGACCTTATATTAAATCCATAACCACTTTGCTGCTAGTATGTTTCAAGTTAATGAATTTGAAACGCTTATATGTAATATACATGGCCCTTTTCTTCTTATTTAAATACATTTTCAATTAATAAAATTCGTTTGATTGAATTTTTAGTTGTAGATGTTATATTTTTGTATTGAATTTTGTGTATTTTTATAAATTTTTATATCATTTATCTTAATTTTTATGTTGTATTAAAATATTTTTTTTCTATTTTTTTAATTAATTTTTATGTTTAAAAAATCTAAAAATCAAATTTAAAAACTAAAACCTTTTCAAACGGAGAAGAAACCTTTTTGTATTTGCATTGAACTGTAAAACCAGAGAAATTTTCAAATATTTTAATTACAAATTCTAGGGCTCCTGTAACCCTACATACTAAGACGAATAAGATGTTGCCATGTAGTAAATATTGATAAATTATAACAAATGCTTTTGTGAATTTATGTTTGACTTGATGGATGCTGCTTGTATTATTAATTTACTTCCTCGTCAGGACTTCAGATTTTCCTTTTAACTGATTGCGTCCGTTGATATTTCCTTTCCCATGTTCAATGGGTCATGCATGCTGATTATGGTTGGAAATTAAATGGGTCAACAAGCGAACAAACATTAGACATGTGGCACTTGAATATCAAATGGTTGAAAATTGAAATGCCCCCAAGTTTCCTCTTTGAAAAATGCTGATTTTGATTATAGTGTATGTAGTCATTGAAATCACGTAATTAGGTTTAATATGCAGAGATCTCAACGTGTTTCATTATCGACTAGTGACATGCTCATCTGCATTAACCCTGCAAATCTCTACTTCCACGAGGCTTCCTTCCTGTTCTCTAGATCTCTCCTTTTCTTTTTTCCCCCCCTTATTTTGGGCAATTACAAACAAACAAAAAACCCATTTACCGGTATAATACACGTGATTATGTTTTTAGCCCCAGTTTAAGTACTGAGACCACGTTTTCATCTAACAACGCAAATTCTCTGCTTCATGCGATTCTTGTGCATATATCATGCTAAAGAAGTGGAAGAGAATATCTACTGCGAGGCATCAAATTAGGAAAAAGATTTAATTTAAGGGATATTTAATTAAGTTGTGAATTGTAATTTTGTGTTGTGGTTGTTGTATTTTTGTATTGATAATTGTATTTTTTTATCGATTTTTGTGCTGTATTAAAAAAATAAAAAACTAAAATTAAAATTAAAAACTAAAGTAAACAAGCCCTTCGTTTTTTAGTTCGTTCACTCAATATCTTAAATTTTAGTTGTTTTTATTAAATACCCTGAATTTGTAAATAATAACTAGAGATGCTCCTTTACTCAAATTAGTATATGAGTTGTCAAAAAAAAGTTACATAGTACATCAAAATATAATTTATAACTTTAATTTTTATTTGATAAAAATTTAAATTATTAAGTAAACTTTTGACAAAGGTTCATCAAAATATAATTTATAACTTTAATATATATTTGATAAAAATTTAAATTATTAAGTAAACTTTTGACAAAGGTTCAGGGGTTATATCAAACTTTTTGTTTTTTTTTTGGGGGTGAAATTACAAGAGAAAAAGGAGGGAATATTTTCTTTTTATCAACATCGCGGCTAAGATAGTAGTATGTTTGTCAACTTGTCAATATCATATAGACTACTTTATTCTGTGTGTAGTAAAAAGACTGAGAGTTTGATATAAATGTATATACACTGAAGAATCAATGCATTGGCCGCCCAGTTAAAAAAAGAAAGAAAGAACATGTTTGCCAAATTATTGGGCACAAACTACAACATTTAAGCACATACGTAAGCCAGAAAGTGCATATCTTTTGTTACTTGAATGCTTACTGTGTATAGTTTCCTTCTCTGGTCGTAAGTAGTCAGATCAGATATATTTGCTCTGTAATGTAATTTCCTTCTTTGGCCATGCCCCTGAGCCAAGTTCAGGACAAAATGAAGTGCTTTTTCTTTTCTCCTTTTTGTTCTAACTGACTTTAGCAAAACGAGGCCGCTCCCCTACTCAAGCATGACGATGGATTGATAACCTTACACTCGTACTACAAATACAATGCGACGTACAACATGTTTTAATTAGATAGGGGGTAGAGCTGACCATTTCTAAGCAACTAAATTGTGTAATGTCGTCATGATCATCTGATATTGAAATGAAAATAGTGTCCAAGTACAAGAATATATTGGAGGGGCAGAATGAGAAAACTGGTGGGTATGTTTCATCAGTAAGTAATAATGGAGGAAAGCTTCAGAGATGGTCAATTATTAATTCATGAAGGCTCGCAAAGTTAGGGACTGTCTTCATACGTATATACAGAAATATACAATATGCATAAGTATGGAGTTTTTCTTTTTATAGTCTATCTACCACACAATTTGTACGCGTCAAGACAATCATTAAAACTGCACCCATGCTATGTCTTTTGGATGGAACTCATGGACCCATTCTTTTTTTTTCTTCTTTTGTTCCCTTCCTTTGCTTTCCTTTTTCATCTGTTTCTGTATTTATTCGTAGAGCAATACGAAGATTTAGACATTTTTCTTTTTAAAAACCAAAGTACTTATTCATAACAATCTTCGAAGGAAGTAAAAAAAATATTAATCTTGGACATGTTAATTAAAATTTTTTTAAAAAAGTAACGTTAGGTATACTAATATCTTTATTAATGATTTTAATAATAGCTTGTCCGGATCAATAAATAAATAAATATATATATATATATATAGAAAGAGAGAGAGAGAGAGGGCTACGGTCATGTTAGTGATAAACAATAAAGTTACTATTTTATGCTGCATCTTTGTTTTAATTAAAAAAGTTAATTAATGTTGGTGTAACCTGAATTTTGTTATAATTTTTTGAAACAAGTCAATAGTTTTTATAGTTTACTTGTTACAATTTTTCTGTTATTATTATGGGATGTTAATCATGTTTATCCTCTCATATAAGTCATTTATTTTAGTTCCAAGTAATTAGTGGCAGAAACTTATGCTTATCCTCCTAATTTAGTCACGCTTATCTTATTTTTAAGTTTAGGTACTTAGTACCGGAGCCTACAAATTGGGCCCTTTCATATTAATGTTGTGTGGTAACATTTACCAATAAAAAGGCTTTTGTTCATCTCCAATTTATCATTATTCTTCTTCTTTCTTTTACTTCTTATTTTTCTATTTGTGGTATCAAAGCCATAGTTATGAACAGATTGACATAAATTTCAATTTTGATACTAGAGGGGAAAAACTACAATCAATAGACCATTTAAATGAGAGTGCTTTTTGACTACCATGAGTTACTAGGTGTTGTGGAGAATGGTGCTTCTGATCTTAAAGATAGTGCAAGTGATGCAAAAAAAAAGGCTGCTCACTAAGAGAACAAGAAAATGGATAAGAAGGCTTTGTATTTCATTCATCAAGGGCTGAATGATGAAGTATTTGAAAAGATTGCAAGAGCACCCATATCAAAGCAAGCATGAGACACCTTGGTGACAACATATGAAAATGGGGAGAGAGTCGAAAAGGTGAGACTCCAAACCTTGAGATGTAAATATGAAAATTTACAAATGGAATTATCTAAGATGGTGACCAATTATGTACATATACTTCTTGTTTTGAAAAATAAAATGAAAATACCTAGAGAGGATCACGAAGACCAAGCCATAATGGAGAAGATCTTGCGGTCATTAACTTTTAAATTTGAGTACATTGTAATGGCTATTAAAGAATGTCATGATTTATCCTCATAACCTTTAATGCGGTGTCTGTAAACTCAAGAGTAGCGCATGAACTAGAAGAAGGTTAAGAAACCAATTGAGCAAGTCCTCCAAGCTCAAGTCTCTATCAAAGGTGATCAGAATGGTGACATGAGTAACAAGTCTAATAGTACTCATGGGTGAGGATGAGGATGAGGACAAGGTGGTCATTTCTTCAATAATAGAAGCCTTGATAGTTATAATCAAGGTTTTGAATACCGTACCAGTATCGGTACCGGATTTATCTTAAAAATGGTACTGTACCGGTACCGGCCAATACCGGTACCGGTATCGGATTTATTTTTAAATTATAAATTAATTTTTGAATTTTATAAAATTTATAAAATAGTATATAAATGTATTATATTG
>JAOXYD010000005.1:9694993-9706277 GCA_028565735.1 Pinacopodium congolense | reverse complement strand
ATTCTATGAAGCTCTTTTAAAAAAGCTCTTTTTTAAATGACAGTCAAACAGTCAACTGTCTTTTTAAAAAAGCTCTTCTCAGAAAAGCTCTACAGAAAAAAGCTCTATTGAAATAAGTCCATCCAACCGGGCACTTACTACAATTCATTGAGGAAATGGGGTTGATAAGGTATTTCAGTGATTATACGAATGTAATTTTCTTCCCTTTAAAAAATTGAATTGTTCAAAATGGAAAATAAAATCAGCCATTCTAAGAAATCTTTAAAATCCATTAGGAACAAAAAAGTCTGTAAGCATCACACAAGGCCTTTCACAAGCTATTCGAAGAATATTTAGAATCCATTAAGAACAAAAAAGTTCATAAGTATCGCGCAAAGCCTTTCAAAAGTGTCAGCAACATATAGAATCGACCGTTGAAAAATTGCATGAAAAGACTCTTCTTTTATTCTTTTTACTCTTCTAAGAAGGTTAAGTACTACTGCGTACTAACCATCCTAGTTTGGACAACACAATTTATTCAAAACCATGATCATAGCCACCACCAGCCAATTCAAAATATACAGAATAAGTCCGACCCCATATCTTCAATGGCAATATAAGCTGCAGGGAAGCAACTCAAACTGCATTGCTTCAGAAGAGAGTTCCTCTTTGCTTACTGTTGTGTATCACCTCAAGGAATTCTCTATATCTATGACAAACCGGTATTTTACATCGCTTTTTATCATTCTCTCAAGAGCTTCATTTATGTACTGGATAGGAATTACTTCTACCTTGGGGTAAACTTTATGAGCAGCACAAAACTCCAGCATCTCTTGTGTTACCCTTGTTCCACCTGTGACACTACCAGACATGGTTTTCATGCCTGAAACATTGGTAATACCAATGTAAGTTATTATTTTCTAACACAGGGTTTAATATGACATCATAAAACTAGAGATGGTATGAAGTCAATTACCAAGATTGAGGTTTGCAGGACTGAATTTAATTTCACTTGGGAAACCGACAAGGACGAAAACACCTGCGGTCTTCAGAAGTGACAAGTAGGGATCAAATGGATGATCACCTGATGCAGTGTCAACTATAAAGTCCAGAGATTTGGTAAATGCCTGCATAGAATCCATCAGCTATCAGGAAATTGTAAAGAAAAAGAAATATTTCGTCTTTCTGTTGAAAAAAAACATAAGGTTTTACCTTCATCTGTTCTTCATCAGAAGAGACCACAAAATTGTCTGCACCAAGCACACTTAAGGCTTCTTCTTTCTTGGATATGCTGGTGCTTAAAACTGTTACTTTCAACCCAAAGGCCTTTCCAAACTTTATTGCCATGTGACCTAGACCACCAAGTCCAATCACCCCTAAAGATCTTCCGGGTTGGTTCATCTTGTGTCGAATCATGGGACTATAAACAGTAAGTCCAGCACATAGCAGAGGTGCTGCCAAGGCCGAGGGATAACCATCAGGTATCTTGAAGCAGTACCTGAAAAACCAAAACCAACTTCTTCAACCTAGGTAAAACTGTATCAACCAGGATGTTTGGAACTTTCAGTTCGATCTTGACATGATATCAGCTGTATAAGACTCTCTACGACTAGTCATTCTGTTGAAGTTCTATTTCTGCATTTGATCATCATCGTTTGCTCTACTCTTCATCCTCATTATAGATGCAGTAAAACAGCTCTGTAACCATTTCAACTAATGTTCATCAGAATCATGAAATTACTATATATATAATTCCACTCTGTTTCTCTGCTATGAAAGTCAAATCCTGTAAATACCCCATAAATTTTCAAGCCCCAGTTGAAATAGGTTAACAATTCATAAGTCTCACATTCAGCTTTACTATGTCGAACTTTGGATGACATTAGAATTTCAAGTCCTGAAGGGAAAGGGAATAAAGCCAGCAAAGACAGGTTTATTGTCCATGAAATGTTGAGAAAAGTTCCATAATTTATCCGGAAGGATCCATCCTTGTAAACAAAAAGGAAATGATCATATAAAGAAAAGGGAAGCCAATCCCAAAGGTAGAACTGATTGTACTCTCCCCTTCTTGGGAGCTTTATTCTATTAATTTTATTTCATTTACTTTTCAAAAAAAAATCCCAAAGGTTGAAACTAGCAATGAAACCATACATGAATGTCTCCTTTTCTAAGTTAAAAGAAATCAACTGGTATGAAGAGGACTAAAAACAAATCTATTCTGATTAAATGATCTCACTGAGTACACACCTCTCATGCACAACAATGTAGCTGGAATATCCTCCTTTGGTAATTGTACCATCAGCATCTGTACCATTAAAAGTATAGACTGATCCTTTCACACAATAAATTTCTTCTCGATCATTACAGTACTCGCACTCTCTGCATGAGTTAACATAAGTTCCTACTCCAACATGGTCGCCAACTTTGATGTAGCTAACATTAGAACCGACTTCTTTTACGATTCCCACGATCTCATGTCTGTGAACAGACAATCATTCTGGTATAAGTTTAGATTCATGGAAATAATTAATAGAGGTTTAATGTAATCATGTGCCATACCCAGGCACCAAAGGATATTTAGAATCTCCATGTTGATTCCTGGTCCAAGCAACATCAGCATAGCAGACTCCACAATGAGTGATTTGCACTGAAACATCATCTTTTCCCACAGCTCTGCATAGATTTCCAAGATTACTACATAGCTTATCAATATATTTTAGGCGACTAACTATAAAAATGTCAACGGCTATAGGAGTTCAAGATAGGGTAAATTCTTTCTGCTGTTCCTTGTTTATGAATTTGAAGCATCACCACATCGAATTCCAGGTTCGTTTAAACAAGAAATGGGAATGAATCAGCTGTAAGGCACCAATATGCTTTCAGAAGTCATCTTCCTCTTAAGTCATACACTTGAGGTTAATCAAAGTCACTCCTTGCAACCCTCCATGAGTATAGAATTATATATTGACTGGTTAGTTTTATTCCTTACTTTCCCTTCCCCTTTCAAATATCCCAAGTTGACTAAGATCTCTATATGTAGGATTTCATTCCCATTCCTAGTATTTGATTCCGGTTGATTATAATTTCAGAAAAATTTGCATAGAAACAGTACTAATTAACACGGCAATTCCTATCAAACATACCTTCGCGAAAACTTGTGAGGGGATAAAACTCCAGATGGATCTCTGGCTGCCCATGCAAGACAGTCTTCTTTAACACTCTCAGAACTCATTATCAAAAGTCTGACTGGTAAGAATCATGAATTGGCCATATTAATCTATAATCAATGATAGTAACCAAAACTAATATTTTCAAAATCGGATCGAATATCTAACCGATAAAGTGAAAAGTTTAAAGTTTAAAGGTTCAACCGATATTTAGTCGATATAAAATTAGTATTAAGTGGGTATAAGGTAATAAAATATATAAATTAAAAAAATAAGTAAAAATATATTATAAAATTAACTATATATAATCAAAATATAAATATATTATATTATAACCGATAAAGTAAAAGGTTTAAAGTTTAAAGGTTCAACCGATATTAAGTCGATATAAAACTAGTATTAAGCGGGTATAAGGTAATAAAATATATAAATTATAAAAATAAGTAAAAATATATTATAAAATTAACTATATATAATAAAAATATAAATGAATTATTAATATCTATTATTATGTAATCAATAAATAATAATTCTAATTAAATTGAATCTGTTATAAATTATTAAAATAATAGTAATAATTAAAATTATATTTCTAAATAATATTATATCTTATATTCATCAAGAAATTAAAATCCTTCAATGTTTTATAAAGATTTGTAAACCACGCTTATATCTAAAATATTTACTTAATATTTTTTATTACATTTAAATAAATTATAAATAGGTAAATTATAAAATTATTTTAAAAATAACATATTATATTTTTCTAAATAAGATAGCAACTAATTGTTAGTAAAGTAGATATTTTTAATTCAGTATTTGTGTCAAATATATTTTCTTTATAAATGCCTTTTAAAGTTCATTATAATTAAGGTCAAATAATGATTCTTTTTTTTCGATTTAAAAATCAATATAATTAATATAATCGATAATCAATTTGTCAAACTGTTTGACTTATAACCGATTAATCTGGTTGAACCGCTTAATTTATAATCGGTTAAATCGAGAGGTTTTCTTACTGTGAGGTTTTTATATAAAATCGAGCTGATCAACTAAAAAATTTACGGTTAATCAGGTTCAACCTACCAAATCAGAAGGATTTTTAAAACACTGCCATTAACAGTACAATATCATATTATTACCAGTTCGATATTTAAAACATTAAATTTTATCCATTCCTTAATTTATGTTTTTTTAATTTTAAAAGGAAAAACAAAGGCTCTAACGCTTGCAGTCAGGCTGTTTGGATAGTGCAGTACTTGCGCCAACTTTGGCCAGAAATTGGCTTGATGGGCGCGTGCCGTCTTCAATCTCCAACCTATTCCTTTTACTCTTTCTGCTTTCTGATTTTTCTCCGTGGTTTTCTCCAGCCATTTTCATCTTTCTCCTAAATCACAACCCATCTAAACTATTTTCTGTTAGTTTTGTTATAGATCTGGTTATTAAAAAAAAAAAAAAAACAGAGAGAAGAGTTGAATAGAAAACGGAAAACAACTTCCATTTCTTCCCACTACTTTGTTGCCCTCTCATGAGCCATGCTAACGTTGTCATAACTCACTCTCAGTCACTGGCGACGATAGTGGCACAGCCGTTGGATTAAAACATAGAACCATGATGGTTTCCATTAAAACAGAAGAACAAAAAATGGGAAAACTCATTATGAAACATCCAGTTCATAAACCGGTGAGGAACACATGACAATTTGTACTCAAAAACATATTATTATAGTACGGTGTATCTAAACTCATTAAATTCTTGGATATTCATAAAATTATCATAAAAGGAAATAGGAATGATTTCTAAATAGTCAACAAATAATCTCAAAACAAGTATAGTAAATAAGTAATTCATTTTACATAAATTTATCTGTTATTTATCATTTTAATATGTATATTCAATCATTGTATGATTCATAAAGACAATTATTTAAAAATTATCTTCTTATTTTACAGGTTACAAATACTTCTGTAGATTATACTTTCATTCTTTTCTCAAATCTCAAAAGAATCAGATGATTATCAGATCATAAATCTTTTTAAAATCATCCTTTGTAAACTTTCATTTTAAATTCTTAATTATCATTTGCAGTTAAGTAAAGAGTAGAGATTTGTCTCTATTAACACCTATGGGCATGTGTCCCGAACTATGTTTTAAGAGAATATGCTATTGTTATAATGGGACAGCCAACTTTAGAAATTCAATGGAGAACAACTGTGATAGAAGACAAGAAGGAATATAATATAAAGTTGAAAAGTAAACGACCTGTGTACTCGACGGTTTTTATTGAAACAGAGTGTTATATTCCTTCATGCATGCAAAAGAGTATTGATTGGAAGCTCCCTACCAACACTATACGTTGCTTTGTTGTTACTAGTTGTTTAACCTAATCATCACAAATAGTACTATACTTTAAAAGCTGTGCATATCTGTTGCTACTCAAAAAACTTTTTCGTTTATAAGTTTTGTGACGTTGATGATAGATTCATGGTTGTCAATTTGCATATTCAGTTGGTTATAGCTAGCAAAGCTTAATTGATAAGTGGCTTTATTGAAATGGAATTATGAATGTAGTTTAGGTTTTTTTAATATACTAGCCGTCCAACTTTTTGGCAATTCATAATTAAAAGTTTTTAGTGCAAATCGGAGGCCCACGAATCACCTTCTAATTTGTGTGCCTATTTCAAGTTGGAAGAAAAGTAGGACAATTGAGCGAAAATCAACTTAAATTGGATAAATCTAGAATGTCTTTTCATAGTCGAGGACAATTGAGGGAAAATCGACTTAAATCGGATAAATCTAGAATGTCTTTTCATAGTCGAGGTACTTGCTTACAGCTATCATTTTGTCCTTTTCTTTTCTAAGAAAGTGAGGACTAAAGCATAAAGGGAAATATGGATATCTCTTCCACTAGCTTTGAGGTGCTGGTGTGTTCTGTGACATTTTCCAGTGGACATTCTCTTTCATACATTGAGCCCACGTCTTCTTTAATTGCCGGATTTCATGATGGTTACTTGATTTTCAATCTTTATAGATAAAAGTGACCACACTTATAAAAGTTAAGCATTAGGGATTTATTTTAAGACCGTTTAATTAAGTTTTTAGATATAATTTTTAGTTATGTATGTTGTATATTTGTATTGAATTTTATGTATTTTTATAAATTTTTTTTGTTATCTATCTTGATTTTTGTGCTGTATTAAAATTTTTTTTTCAATTTTTGTGATATTTTTTATTAATTTTTGTATTTAGAAAATTCGAAAACCAAATCTAAAAACTGAAGCCAAACCAAACAAGGTGTGTCTGCAATATAACGAATATTGATACGTTAGTTGATGGATTATTTCGATAGGGACAAATTTTGTACCGTATCGAATAATATATCAGTTCGTATTTTAAAATATCGGTTTATACTGAATTGTATTGAATTGGTGTTGAAATAAAATTCAATATGAAAATAATAAAAATATCAATAAATCGAGATTGAAATTTAAGGTATATTTAGATAATTGATAGTTTATGGTCCATTCGTTTGTGATTTTTTTAGTTTTATTTTTTAATTTTTTAAATATAAAAATTAAAAAATATATTATAAAATTTTAAAAATAACATATTAATACAACATAAATATTGAAAAGTATAACATAAAAATATACAAAATTTAATATAAAAATTTTAAAATTATAATTAAAAATCACAACAAAAAACTAAATAGAATTTTAATTTTAGTCAACTGAATAATTTTTTTAATAATTATATTATTTTAAAATACTATCGATTATTCGATAAGCCATTAGTCAATTGATGGTCCTTAAAAGTCATGTCCATGGACTCTATATACAGTAAATTGTTTATATTGTTTAGTGTGGTAACTTTTGTTGGTTCGTTCAAGACATGCATTATTTTGTAGAATATTGATTTATTCAACAAAAAATTAGATATATTTTTTAATTTTATTAATATTTATTATTTTTAAATAATTAATATTTAAGTAATTAATAATATTTTATATAATTAATAAAAATTATCTAATTAATAAAATTAAAATTTATATAAAATAATAAATATTATATTATTCTTAATTTATATTATATTAGTATTAATAGAAATATATATTATTAATAGAATATTTCTGATAATTAATAGAAATTATATCTTAATATATTATTTTGAGTTAGAATTTACTTGAAAAATATATGAAAATTAATATTAATATCTATGAAAAATATTTTATTTATTATATTAATTGATTGTTTGAGAATTGAAATATATTGAAATTATCAAGAGATGCATAATATATATAAAAATTATTTTACAAATTTTACAAAATTTAAAAATTATTTTTATAAATTTAAAAAGTTATTTAGTACCGATATCGATACAAATCGGTACCGAGTACGGTACCAATATTCATAATATTATTTGATGTATTATTACTTTCCATGTAATACAAATTATAATTATTTATGTATTTCAATAGGATAACGTTTTATGTACATATAGATATATGAGATAAACTATTATTAGACTTCAATCACCTAACTAAATTTTAATATTCAGTCGTGAGAACACATAAATTTAGCTCAAATTTGTAAAATTTTGATAATTTTATAATTTATTTTAATCGAATTCCCGATTATAGTTTCTGCCTATTAATAGGATGCACTTGCTATGTACACAACATAATGCAAACAATGCGTGACATTAAACAATTGCATCTGGAATCCGTTTCATAGGTTGTGTAATTAAACAATGCGTGACATCAACACAGTTCATGAAACGAGTTTTGTTGTGTGCGACCAGCTGTCTCTCGAAATTGAGAATGGAGAATTAAAGGCTGACCTGTCCCAGATTGTTTTGTAAAGCATTAACTTAACGATAAGTTTAAGCTTTCTAAGGAACGTGATTGGTCGTGTATTAGTCCACAAAATAGTATGTCGGGTTAGATAATATAATATCATATTAGCACGCGCCCACAAAGATGCTCTCAGAAGTCTTGTCTTTTGCATCTTGTGTGGTGGATACCACTCCTAAATACCACTTTTTGATGATGTTACCAAACCCCAATTAGAACCCTGACCAGATTAATACTCTGGACTGGGGGTTGTGACATATACGATAGGAGTGTGTTTTTTAGTCGTAATGTATCCATTGATCAATAAAATAGCTATAACTAACATGTTCAAAAATGCTATCGACTCTATGAGACAGAACGAATGTGCTTGTTTCCACATCACACTTGCCTCAATCCTGCGTGTCATCCGAAGAAGACAACTCCCGGATATTACTATATATTAAGTTGGCCCTAATTATCAGACACCATTCAAGTACTTTAGTTGTATAGGACTTTAGTTAGAAATGTACAATACTTTATTCCAAGAAAGGGCAGGTGGATCTTATGTGAGAAACAGGACAATGCTAAGGAATGGGTCCCAAGTCTTTTGACTTTGTTAAGATCTTGAAATTGGTGGAAGTTGAAACTCAGCGGAAGTCATATTGAGAATCCAACTTTGCCTAATTAAATAAGAAGCTCTAAGGTGAGCAGGACTGTAATTGGACTAACTACACAAATGGCTAATAGTACACATTCGCTTTTATATTTTCATGAAAATTTAAACAACTCCTTGGGACGTTAACATTTACAACTTAATTATTAGTATTCGTATTAGTACATAAAATAACCTTTACTTAAACAAAATTTTGCGACAACATGAAGATTAAATGATCTTTCATAAGAATATGTAACAAAAATTTTAAGAGATCCATAATTAAGTTTTGTTTAAATAAGAGTTATTTTGTACAAATATCAAGGTAGGTATTATTATCTTAATTAAAATTTCATAAAACATCTTACAAGGAAATTTGCATAATTTAGGTTGAATAAATTTGTAGGCCCTAGTAATAGAATATATCCATAACTTAGTAACTTCTTGTCGCCTGCGCTTTATTATAATGTATGATAAAAATGCAAAATTTCTCTCTCTACATGGAAAATGGATAATAAAATTTTGGATTATTCTATTCTTTCTACTCTTTAATTTTGATTATCCACTTTTTACACTATTTTCAGGTTATGCATAGCAAGTATTTTATATTTTATATTAAAAGAATTAGCCTTCTTTTATTATATAATTTAGAATGAAATAAAACAATAGGATGATATTGATAAAATATAATTAGACTAAAATACCAGAATACAAATATGAGTATCCCATGCTAAAATTGTCTTTTTGGCTCATATTAATCACAAGTAGTTTTCCCCTTTTTCTATTTCTTTTGAGGAGGCATGATGATAGTACGCTTATTGACTAATTCTACAACTTTACTTGGTTCCAGCTATCTTTACGCTTTTTTTATTTTCAATCAAGCAAGTGAATAGAGAGTACGTGTGCGCACTATCACTAAATATTCGAAGTGGACTCTTCACTTGAGTTGTTAAATGCTCGTCCAAACGTTGTTTAATATGGTCTTCTTTTCTAAAGAACAAAATCAAGTATGACCGAAATAAGAGATTCTCACCTCTTGTTTCAGGATAATTTTATAACCTAGTTTGATCTCAATACCAACAACAAACTTCCATTCTTAACTTTTTGGCCAAAATGGACGATTGCTGCCTTTAATTTGTAGTTCTACTTCCTGGTTACAAAGACACTTTTAAAAATTCAACCCAAAAAAGAAAAAAGAAAGGAAAAGCCATTCTGCTGTAAATGGGAAGGGATCTTTTTGCTTCAACTCGCACATCCACATCGAACTTCTAATCTATCTGACATCATCAAATCCATTTAGGACTACTAACGATTCAACTATGTTAACGGAGATTAAGAATTTTAAGGGAGTTTGGAGAAAAATCGAATTAAATTCAAATGACCTATATATAATAAGGACATTACATCTTAACTTAAAATTTTAAGATAATAAATTATGTATTTGTATCTTTATATATAAGCATCATATTTCAACATAAAAATTCAAGATAAAATCATATTTTTTATATAACTTATTTTAATTATATATTTTTTTATGATGGGCAATTTCACTCATAAATTTTTAATATTTCTCTTTTACAAGTAAATTTATTCACATCTACTAGCTTCCTTTTAACTTACAACTAAAGTGACGCCGTCTGTATCACCTTATAAATCACTATTTATTAGAATTAAAATTATGAATATTTATTTCATAATTTTTTTAATCTAGTTCTAATATTAATGAAAAGTTTTCATGAGAATTGAGAAGAAATTGGATCAAATCCAAATGAGTTTATAATAAAGGCATTATATCTAATCTAAAATTTAAAATAATTGATTATAGTTCTTATTTTATACATAACTTATTTAATATCCTTTCTAACATAGGATAACTAGTTATGAATTTTTTATTATACCATTTACGAATCAATCAAGATTAGGGAAGGAACACGTGACAAATTATGGACTTAATTAACGAGTCAAAGTTGGAAGTCCTCACTTCCTATGGGCCAAAGGAAAACCAGGGTGATGCCCTTGTTTCAAGAAAACCACTCATTCGATAAAACCAGGTTCTGTTCTATCCAAGTTGGCTAAGGATTTGTTAAGACTAAATGAGATAAGTCCAACTTCTGTGGGTCTTCTCATGATGTGATTAATATATGAGATGAGTGACGGGCGCGTTCCTTCCGCGTTCTTCTGCATCTGCATTCTTTTGAAAACAATATTTATGAACTCTCTCTCTTGGAGTAGCTGTATATATTCGCATACACTAATGGAAAAACGTATGGGCCAGATTGGATATTTTCTTTGTATTATAATTATTATATATAACAAATCGTTGCTGTTCAACTGCTGCAACCCCACAGGGATTTATATGATATTTATGAATCATGCAGTCTGTGGGAAGTTGGCCACTTGGGGTGTTAGTGTCCGTTTGGATGAGCTTATTTCAGTAGAATTTTTGTTAGTAGAGTTTTTTTCAGTAGAATTTTTTTGAGAAGAGCTTTTTTAAAAAGACAGTTGACTGTTTGACTGTTATTTAAAAAAGAGCTTTTTTAAAAGAACTTCATAAAATAGATTATTTGGTAACATAAGCACTTTTAATTTTAATTATATTTTATTTTGTAATAAAAATTATTTATGTATATAAAAATTATTTAAAGTATATTAAAC
>JAOXYD010000005.1:9666205-9681351 GCA_028565735.1 Pinacopodium congolense | reverse complement strand
TGTGGTTTTAGTGATTAACTTGATTTGATTATGGCCTTGGTATATTAGGAATTGAATTAGGTGAAATATAGGCTAATTGTTGATGTATTTATGCAACATGAATTGTTTTAATGTGTTCGATATGTTTAAGTTGATTGAATTTTTACTTGAAGTTGTTTATGTATGTTTGAATTTGTTTGAACATCTTTGTGGAATGAATTTCGGTTTATCTAATGATTTAAGAATTAATTGAAAAGTTTTTTTAAATTGGTTAAAATGAAAAGTTTCATAATTAAGGTAATTCTTATTTTTTAAATTGATTGAATTGTTTTGATAATTTAAACAGCTTTGAATTATGCTATTAACTTGGTTAAAGTGTTGTTTAGCATTATGAATTTGTTTGAAAAATTTTGGATTTAATTTAAAGTTGTTTTGTGCCTTTTTAGACTTAAAATGACGGGCTGTTTATCCTTCAATGGTAGGCCTCAAGGGTGCTACTGTGCCTTTTTGGACTTAAAATGACGAGCTGTTGATAAACCTAGAGGGCACTGTTAAACGCCCAGACTCTAACGGCTAGTTTTGGGTTTTCAGACTAAACAACTTTTTAACCTCTTAAACGACTAGTTTTTGTTTCTAATGACTCCAAACCTCTCCCAAGACTCTAAATATAATGCCTAAACATTTCTAAGAAGTTTAGAACCTTTGAAAAGTAAATTAGAAGATCAAATCTCTCAAATATTCAAAGCTCTCTTAAGTTTCTATATAGTTTTCATTTAATCTTTGTTTTCTTGATTTAAAACCATTTCGAGTCACGCAAAGTTTTTGTTTTCAATTAGTTTATACTTAGACAAATCTTAGAAAGGTTTTATTTGATTTTTTGATTCATTTAATCATTTGTTTCAAGCTTTTAAAGACAAATATACTAAAATTGTCTCTATTTTGGTTAAACTTCACTAAACTTATGTGTTCTTCAATTTTAAACTTGAAAAACTATTTATATTGATTCAAAATTACTACAAAAATTTTGCTTAAGGTCTCAAGAGTGCGTAGGATCTTTTAATTTAAATTTTAAGCACTCAAATTGTGTGTTTGATCTCAAAGATCACAGGTTGCCTAAACTGATGTGTTTTCTCTACAGCTTCATTATTGATTTCGATTTGGTGTCTAATCTCATTTCTAGGTGTGTAAATTTTATGTTTTCAATTTACTTAAGGTCCTAGGAGTGTTCTAGTATTTTTTTATTTTTAAGTGATTTTATTATTTTTTGAGCTTGATTTTTGCATGTTGCTCAAAACTGTCCAGGTTTGACAGTTTTTACTTTAGGCTTGATTTTGAATATTCGATTGATGTGCTAAAATTGTGTTTATTGTTGCGATTGATTGTTAACTGATTGATTTAGGTTCTATGAGGTTTTTTTCATTTACTATACATCATTTGATAGGTAAAATTCATTGATACATAAGCTGAAAAATATAGCTTGCATATAGGTTGTATATTTAGACAGCTTGTTTTGATATTAATTGAATATGATTGTTTGTGAATTTAATTTTGCTTTTTTTAGATAAAATTGTTTTTATGATATATTGATGTTTTATGAGGCTTATTATGATTGTGGTTTACCTATAGAATTTTCAAAATTGAGTTTATTGTATGAGCATTAGAGAAACACTATAGAAGGTGTGTTTTGTGACTTAAATTAGGGGAATTAAGTTGTGTTGATTATTGATTGTGGTATAGGCTACTCTTTGCCTTTAAAATAGAGTTAATAGGTTGCTTTTCAACTAAGATGAAGAAAATTTTAAGTGAGTTAATCATTGAATGTGAATGGATTGGATTAAGCCTTAATTGTGCATTGACATTCCATATTGCATTTGTTGCACTTGAGCCCTTATCTTGTGTTGATTTTGATCAAGGGTGTCATAAGCTATATAAGCTTGGTTTAAAGTTTAAGAGAGCTTAGATTATGGGCTGTCCTTGTAGGACATATTTTGTAAACATTGGTTGTATTAGAAAGACTCCTCTTTCCACAAAAAGATTGGTGTAAAGGGTTACTCTTTACCTTCTTTATGAAAAGCAAGATTGATATATTACTCTTGACGTAGAACAAGATTGATATAGGTTCCTCTTGGCCTTTAATCAAGATTTTTGGAAAGGTTCCTCTTGGCATTGAATTAAGATTATTTTAAAGGTTCCTCTTGGCCTTTATCCAAGATTAATATAAAGATTCCTTTTAGCCTTTAACCAAGATTTTTAGTTAGTGAATTTCTAACAAGTAGTTAGAGAGAGAACGTATCTATCTTTGGGGTAGGCGAACCTCTATAAATTTTGGTGTTTTTTTCTTTCCCTATCTCTTTATATTCGTGTCTTGTGCTTAATTTGTAATTGTTTGAATTTGATTGATATTGGCAAAAGAATTGTCATTTCATATATTTTTTATTAAAGATTTCATATTATTTAAATTGGCCTAAGGTGTTTAAAGTATTTTCTTTCAGCAAGAATTTTTAAACACCTAATTTATCCCCCCTCTTGGGTGCCATAGGGCTTACAAATTAATATAGGGTACTATTTTGGATAATTTTTTAAAATTATGAATCAACCCCTTAATTTCATAAAATTTATAAAATAGTCCCTTAATATATTATATTGTATAGTTTTTAACTTTACTTTAATTCTGTCTTAAAAATCAATAATAGTATAAATTTAATACAATAATAAATTTATTAATTACTTTAAATACCCCTGAATTCATATTCATTACAAAATTAGTTATATAATTAATAGAATATTTAAATAAATAAATTGTAATTGAAATAATTTTTAGACTCTCCTCCTTCCCTATTTCATTAATTCCTCTTTAAAAATTAAAAATATAAATATAAATTAATGGTGTATTTAAGGTCATTTGAGAGTATATTAAAAAAGATTACAATTATAAATATGAATTAATAGAGCGTTTAATGTCATTTATTAGATAAAAAATAAAAATAAAATTCACTTTTAAATAAAAATAATCATAAATTAATTTACACATAAAAATTAAAAATATTTATTATTATAAAATATAGAAAATAGTGTAAAACAATTTATGGAATAAAAAAATTAATGGAGCATTTAAGGCCATTTGATAGTATATTAAAAATATTACAAATATAAATATAAATTAATGGAGCATTTAATGTCATTAACTAAATTTAATATTAATTAGAGACTAAAATAAAAATAAAATTGATTTTTCAATAAAAATAATTAGAAATTAATTTAATCATCAAATATTAAATAAAATATTTATTATTACCAAAATATAAATAAAAGGAAAATAAGTTTTGGAATAAAATAAAAATTAAAAGAGCATTTAAGGTCATTTCATACTATATTAAAAAATTATAAATTTAAATATGAATTAATGGAGGATTTAATGTCATTATCCAAATATAGTGTTAATTAGAGATCAAAAATAGAAATAAAAATAGCTTTCAAATAAAAATAGTCATAAATTAATTTACACATTAAGGAGATGCAGTTTAGGGAAAAATAACACAAGAAGTAGGGATGACAGATAGCAAGGAGGCAAGGACCTAGCAGAACTCCAGAAGCAGTAAGTCAACACCTAGTATGCAATGATTCGGGGGTAAGAGGCTTAAATTTTTTTTAATTTTTCACTTTGGTCCATACAGTACTAGAACCATGAGTACCAGCTTATATCCATTGAAATTGTTGATACCTATCAGTATTCAAGCTTGATACGGTACCATTCATTATCGTTTCATTCTTCGGCTAGTACAATACGATTCGGCCGGTACCAACTGACACTATATGATATTTCAAACACTGCCTATAAGACCCTAAAAATGATCCAAAATTATTTAAGGGACCATTTTATACACTTTAAAATTTTAGGTTTTTTTAAAATCTTGTAGTCGTGTTATGTTAACAGTATAATTTACGCCATACAAGTGATATATCAGCAGTGCAGGATGAATTAGTGGATGAGGTGGCAATGATGATGCCAGTGAGTAAGGGGTCATGTCAACAGGCAAGGTTGATGATGGTGTTAATGTGATGTCATGATGGCAACAACAGATATAGATGAGGCTCTCGTGGTCACAGTATGCACACATCATTGACCATACATGGTCAGTGCACTAAATGTGCTAGACGTGTCTCCACGTGCACATGCCAGACTCGTAGAACAAACTTTACATATGAGCTCGATAACTTCCCTAATGATTTTGGATAACGTGTCACTTGTTTGTCTCTTTTTCTCTTCCATTCACGCAACCTACTTGTGTTCTTTATTAAGATAAATCAAAATAGCACAACAAAAAATGTAAAGCATTCTTACAAAAAAAAAAAAGTTTTCTTCAATAACAAATAAAGAAACAACATCTCTAAACATAAATTCACATAAATATGGCCTGCTCTGATACTAAATGATAGAAAATTTATACTAAAAAAGGAAATCCTATGATCTACCACATAAATATGTATAAATTAGAGATCCATGACTATTTTGCTATCCATCAATTATGACCTAATGAAATTCACACCAAATGTTGTATATAAATCTATAAAAATAATTAAAAAAATAGAAGAAGAAGAAGAAGAAGGAGAGTAGAGGAGAATGTTGGTAGAGAGTGTAGAGAGGTCAGAAAATTTTTCTAATGAGAGAAAGAGTCTAAAAACTTTCTATTATTTTCTAATGTTTGGATCTTTTGATGGAATAAGTGATTGGACACCCAAAAATCTATATAGTAAGAGTAGGAATTCTAGCATTAAACTTATGGGTGGTATTCTATTTGACTCCCTCATCGTAAATTTAAAAAACTATCTGGTCCACACTAATAAGGTGGGATTTTTTTGTAATAAACCACATATTTATCTTTAATCCAGATCAAAATTAATTTTACTTAGTCCAATTAATGATTCTTCAACTTAATGATTAGGAAAATTTCTAACACTAACGTGTCACTAAAAATGTCCAATAGTAATAGAAAACAAACGGGCTCTACCTAAGGCAATGAAAGATAGTAGCCCTAATTAAACTGGGGAGCATCATGGAGTAACCATTAGATGAACTTGATAAGATGACTTGTTGTGAATGCATTAAGCTCATTCAACTCGTCTCTTACCAGTGTTCTCCACCATCTATCTCGTGCTTTTGTTTCTAAAAATAGTGCTATCACCACTAAGAATTTATTTCATGTTAACTATTAGGGGTCAACATTATAGTGTTTTTAGATGTTATTTGTTTTATATTTACCCCTATGTCATTGTTTAATTGTTTAATTAATGTTAAGAAATGTTTTATTTGTAGGTTGATGTGAATAATTGGAGAATTGAGCAAAAAGATCAAAGACGACCGTGGTTTCTGACCTATAACGACACCTTGCCAAGGCACCGTTGATGAGTACAGCTTGCGTCTATAACGACACCTCACCGCTCATCAACGGCACCGTTGTACTCAAAATCAGCCCTCCGTTAATGAACGACATCATCAATTTTTTACTCCAATCTTCCAATTTTACAGCTGTCTTCTTCCTTCACTTGTAGTTGAACCTCACCTATATATATGAGGCCTTCCCATACATCTGAAGCACCCAAGATTAGAGCTAAACACCTTAGTTCTTAATTAGTTCTTAGATCAAAGTAGTCTTAGGTTATTTTTCATTTCTTTCTTTTGTAATTTAAGTTTTTCAGGTTGATTGAAGTTCCAGCAGCTGTAATCATGTAGTTCTGAGTTAGAATACCATCTGAGGATGTGATTTGGTTCATTCTAAACTCTTAATTTTGTGTATTATTATTGTTATTTTGAATTAATCAAAATATTATTGTTTAAATTATATTTATTTTATGCTTTGATTAATTGTTGTGCTTAATGTTTAATTTAAGCTAAATTATTATGTTAAATCTGTTTATGGATGATTACGTGTTATTTTGTGATTAATTCTTGATTAGTGAATTAATCTTTGTTTATTGAATGCTTAATGCTTATCCTGAATTGATCACTTAGGATATTGCCATCAGATAATCTAGGATCCGACAGTCTCTAACTAAGTTATTAGAAAAGTCAATAAACAACGTAGTTTAAATCAGTGAAATAGCCAAAGACTCAGTTAATCATGAGGGTACTAGTCTTAGATTAGGATAATTTAGGACTAGACTTCCTAAGCTTAAAACCTATTACCTAAGTCTGAGGTATAATCAAACCCCAGGATAAGACCAATGGAGATAAGTCAGTATCTTAATCATAGCGCTGCCTTGAGTTGGAGAAGACCCTAGATTAAGCATCACTAATTCATCAATTAAATCATCAACTACTAAAGATTAATTGATTAATTTAGGAAAAGCAATATGTAGATCTTTTACAATAGATTAGAATTTTTCTAGGATTTTTATATTAGCTGTTAGTTATTTATTTCTTAAATCATAAAAGCTGAGCGTCTTCTAGATAATTGTAATCCGATTGATCTAGTACTTACATCGTAGAAACTTCCTCGTGGGATCGATAATCAGAGTCTTAAATATATTCTACTTTATTACTTGATTTGACTAGTACGCTTGCCAAAATGTTGGTCTTGAATTAATCGTTAAATTGTACATTGAAAGATAGATTAATTTGAGCTAATTTTGTATGTGGCCAACCGCAATCGTTAACGCATTGAGTTTCGGTGGTGGCTATAATAAACCATCTTAATCGTGATTTATGTTTTATGTAAAACTTATAAGGATGTGTTTTTGTTGTCTTAATTTCATCATAAGATTTTATTTGTTACCCACAATAATTAGAGACAACTTTTATAGTAATCTTCTAATTTTTTTTATTTATTTGAGAAAGAATAAATGGCTTTCAGATATTGAATGACCCATATATTATTATTAGTCTTATCAAGTGACGTATAGCCTAGGTATATAAGGCAAACAATGTTACCCAAAAAAATGCTATAAAAGCATTAAAAAACATAACCCTCATTTTATTACATGTTCCATAATTTACATTATGATATTACAATGTTAGTGTAAAAGTTTCGATGGGAAAAAGCTTTATATCAGCTAGTAATTATAGTGATTTGTTGTGAAGCCTAGTCGTTCTGTGTAAAATGACCAAATCATGTCATAGAGCATCCTAATTCACAAGGAACCATAAGTTGGGAGATAGTTCTAACATGTATGGTCAACATCTATCGTAACAACCATAACTTATCTTGCAAAATTTACCACAAAAATTACAAGGTACCATTGGAAACTTTCAATAAATGCCCAAAAAGAAGTCTAGACTTTTGATACTTTTATAGTCCTCTTGGTTATGCAATGTAGTTTTATATGCTTATGTTACTACCATTTTGATTGCTCATTGGCAAATGAAATGGAAATGGAAATTCTAGACATTGTTTCAATGAGCACAGTAAGAAATCCATGTACTCTTACATTAGAAGCATATAATATCACTGTCATTCCTTGATAGGTTTAGATGGATTGTTTATAAGAGCATAGACTATTGCTGACCTAAATGTAAATTTATCATAAAGGAAATGTGGCCTTTTATTGTACTAACCTTCCTACACATAAACAGAAGACATGAGAGTATAATGTCATTTCCAAAATTGATGGACAATTCCAAAAAAAAAAACTAATGTGGAAGATCAAAATCAAGGTCTTTAGTCTCAAAGTGGATTTCTTAATGAGGTAAAGAACTCACTGGTAGGTTAGTCTTGCCAAATCCTCCAAATAGTGGTTTGTTTGAATTAAAGACAGTCTAAGATAATACTTAGGGAGATGGTTAATCATTAGTATTGAAAAGCACTAGAAATGGTGACAAAAAATTCTTCCAATTATCATTACTCAACTAATCACTTAATCTTGAACTTAAATTACTTATAAAGTGGCAACGAATAATAATCTATAGGCACTTGGCATATTCACGACTATTGACAATATGCCTTCATTGATAGTCATCAATAGAGTAAAACTAATGGGCATCTCTTGCTTGGTTATAATACAATCTTAAGAGGTGTGCTTAAAGTTGGTGTGTCCAATGATGATGGTGACTGATGGTAATGTCACTATCCTTGAGCTTATGCTCTTATTCACCATTTAAAACTGATTCTGGCTCCAAGATAAAACTGGTCAACATATAGGAATAAAGATCATTAGAGTTTGTAATTTACTATAAATAGTCATTAAAACATGCTGAAGTTGTATTCTTTCATGTTCTGAACTACTCACGTTCTCCCTACAAAACAACAAAGAGATATTTAAAACATAACTCATCCTCTTAAGACATCATAATTGTCTAATAATTATGATGAATGTGTATGGCATTATGATTGTCAAAAAGGAGAGGAGTTGCAGATGAAGAAGAAAAGCTCATATCTTGAAGCAATTGAAGTAGTTAGAGAAGTTTAGAGGTAGTATTTACAAGAGTTCACTATTCTGCTTCTATGCTAGATCAAGAAGTATTTGTTTGTTTCTTATTACTCCATGAATGAGGGATGTGTCAAGGAAGAAACAATAGCTAGAAGTAGAGTGTTAATCAATTGGATTTTAAGCATAATTAGAATTAATGTATGCTCATAGATTTAATGGAGATGAATGATAGAAAGAAAGGCCATGAAAAAGAGTACCTCTAATGTACTAAAGGATATGAAGAACAACGTAGAAATAAGTAGTACGAGGTGCCAACATGAAATAACTAATTGTGTGAACAACACAAGCTATATTATGATACGTGACAATGAGATATATAAGACTTCCAACAACTTGGTGATAAAAAGTACCATAACTAAGCAGAGTCCCATTAGTAGTAAAAAGATGAAAATTAGTCTAAGTGGAGTGTTAGTAGTCTTTGTGTCTATGATACCGACACGAGAGATGAGATCAGTGGAAAATTTTACTTATGACAAATAATAACCAGATTAATCATAGAGACTTTAAGGGCTAGAAAATAACTTAGATTACTTGAATCTTTTGTTTCAAATTATTTTGGAGAAAAGATTTGAGAGTAGATATACCTTAAGTGTCATCACCAATAATTATCATATCATCAATATAGAGAAGAAGAAGAGTGCACCCTTAATTCGTTTTGTGAAGAAAAAAGGCATAATCATAACAAATAGACTAAGATTAAGTAAGCAATAGTTGAGCTAAATTTTGTAAATCACGCTTGAGGAGCTTATTTAAAATCATACAAGGCTTCGTGTAGCCAACAAACTTTATTATGTGGATGATCATAACTAGGTGGAAGTAGCATATACACTTTGTCTATAAGTTTACCATTTAGAAAGGCATTCTTAACATCTATCTAGAATAATTTCCAATTCTTGCTAATAATGACTACAATGAGACTACAGATTGAGGTTAACTGAGTTATAGGAACAAACGTCTCCTCATAGTTAATTCTATACTTTTAGGTAAAGCCTTTAGCAAAAAGTCATGGTTTGTATTTTTCAATCAATTTATTAGCCTAAGTTTTGATTTTATAGACCCATTCAAAACCAACAACTAACTTATCTAGATGTAGATAAATCAAATATCAATTATTTTTACTGATAAAAACTTGTAGTTCCTTTCCCATTACTTTTTTTCCATGAAAGGTCAAAATTGTCCTCACCATAGGCATAAGGTTCATAAAGAGCAATAACAGTAGAATAAATATGAAAATCTCAAAGATGAATAGAGGGTTGACTTATTCAACCAGTTTAATGAGGAAGGAGTTAAGAATTAGTAGGTTCTGAGGAAGAGGCAAAGGAAGAAGAATCATTTATAGGAGGTGAAGGATCCATTACTGAGGAAGATTCAATAGCACCAGGTGTAGGTAGTGTTGATCTTCAAGAAATATTATATGAACCTACAAGAGAAATATAAAGAAACAAAGGTATAGTAACGTAAAAAAAAATTGTTCATCAATTGTTAGATGTTTTTCTATTATATTCTTATGTTCAATGAAAGTTATATATAACTAAATTCATTAATTGCTAAGGCTACGTAAGTAAATGAATTATCTTGATTCTAATTATTATTTCTATATGAAGATCTTTATTTATTTAAGTACTTAATTATTTGTCATAGACTGGCCATCTATGATAGATTCTTAGATTATTAAGGATCTAAGAAACCTACCTTAATTATTGAAAAAGTCAATAAACAATATAATTAAGTTAATGAATGTCCAAACTTTGATTTTTTACAAGGGTCTTAAATTTGAAAAAGGTTTTTAGGTTTGAACTTTATGTTCTTCATGCTTATTAGTCTAAATTCATTAATGATCAAATTGTAAAAAAAAAAATTAAAAGAGATAAGACTCTAAATTAATCATAAATTTATCTTGCTTCGGAGAAGATACCTTATATCTATCCATATAAATTTTCTCTAAACTTAGTTAATCCATTGAAACCCTAACCATTAGATAGACTTTGAGATTGGCGAACCTTAACTTACTACTTATGAGTTATTACTTAGTTGAATAATTTAGTTAATCTAGTTATTTAATTTAGGTTATCAACTTAATTTAGATTTTTGAGGTAATAATACTTTGAGTGACCTAGTAGTTATAGTAGATTTCTATGAGAATCTTTAGACTCAAAATCTACTATATTATTTGAAGATGGGGTATACCTGCCTTTTATCAGTCTTAAGCTAGATTTAATTGAGTTAGAATTGGAATAGACCAAAAATATAAGGCTATTAAAAGTGATAAGCACGAATAATCTCCTTCAAAAGTGTATTATTATTATTATTTTATTATTATTATTATTTTTATTGCTTACATAGAATTAGCTTTGGTTCATTCTTAATAGTTAGTTTGCCATAATTGTATTTAGTAGGCATAACTTTTTTAATGATGAGCAAATTTGGTTCCATTATTAAAAAGATAATAATTGGTTCATATTTTACTCTATAGTCAGCTTCTAATAACTATCATCAAGTTCATCCATTAATTATATGACTTGTTTACACAGTAGTTGTAGGACGAGATTATCTTCATTATTCTTACAATAAGAAACATGATATAAAGTAATATGTAAAGAATAAACAAAATCCATTAAAACATCACAATAAATAGACAAAATATCTACTTTTTTCCTTAACATTTAATAAAGATTTAACTTACTCCCTATTGTTATTTAAGGTATCAATGTATAGATCACTTAACTTAGAGTAAGAAATTAAGGTGACATATTAATTTTTCCTTAATACTTTACCTAGATCTGTTTTTATCCTATTAGTTATTCTCTTTATTCTTTCCCAAATAGGAACCGCCAATTTACAAATATCATTAACACAAAATTTAGCGAGTGGCACCAAATCTTTCCAGTGCTCTCTTGACATACTTACCTTAAAAAAAGGTACTCATATGCCACTAGTTACTTCAAGTGGGGCTAATTAAATTGAGAAAGAAAGCTCTTTTGTTTTTAGAACAAGTTTTTTTTGTTCCATATGGTTTAAAAAGGGATAAAATTTTCCTCTTAACTCTAACTCCATTAAATTCTATTAAATTATTACATTTCAACATGGTTTCAGTCTAATTAATGTTAATATGACATCTTATTTAAAAACTTAAAAAAAATAATGCAAAAAATTAAAAAAAATACATACATTAAAAAGGAGTTAAATTGCCATATTGGCATGTCATATGTACAAATTTAAAGATAACTTAGCAAAATTTTAATGAAATTAGGGTTTAATGGTTAAATAACATCACTATATAAATATTAGTGGATAAAATGGTGTTGTAAATAATGTTAAGAGATAAGTTATTCCTTTTCTAGAATGGTCGGTAATATGGGTAATTTATATAGGTTTTTATGTCGTGTTTTAAGGTTTTTTACTCTTATTAACGTATGAATTTTCCTTTTGTAAGAGTTATTTTCGTTACATTTATGTTAAATTTTAGGTACATATCGATTTGAGAGGTTAAAGTGCAAAAATAGGTGAAAAATAGACAAATTGTGCAAGAAAAGCAAGACATAAATGAACCCCTTCAACATTGCCATTTATGTCCTATTCAAATACCCTAAAAAAGTGGAGAAAAGTTGAAAAAGAAAGAAGAATCATGATGCCCACTCAATGACATCATTACACTTTAGTTCAAGCACAATTATGCATATAAAAACATAAGAATTGATAATTAATTGAACCATGAATGACTTAATTACCTCAAGAAACATATTATGATTCCCTTATAACTTTAGGAGTCATCCCAAAATATAAAAGGAAGGGAAAGCAAAATGAAAGAGAGGGAAGAAAAAAGAGAAGATAAGAGAGAAAAACATGTAGAGAAGAGCTAAAATTTCCAAGTTAGTGTAAATAAGTGGTCGTTTGGTATTGCTGTTGGTTGTAATTTTTGTGTATTTGTATTAGTCTTTGTGTATTGTCCTCGATTTTTGTGTTGTTGTCCTTGGTTTCTGTGTTATAATAGTGTGTTGTCTTTTTTTATTTCTGTACTGTTTTCTTGGTTTCTGTGTTAAAAAAAACAAAAAACCAAAACCATAAAAAAAGCCACACCAAGCATCTCCTAAGTTTTTATTTCTCCTTTAAGTTTAGGTTTTTGTGTCTTTTGTTCTTTCTTTGCATTAAGTTATTAAGGTTTATAAAGAGTGTTCAAGGTAGATTAAAGAACAAGATTTGCAATCAGGATAACGATACTTCAATTCTATTCTCTTCAAATATTCCTTTCTTCATTTTATTGACTCTTTATTTTCATTAATAAAGTATGTATTATTCAATCATATCTTTGATTATATTAATGATTATATGTGATTAATTTGCTTTAGTTAAGGTTAGGATGCTAGATAGATAGATTGTTGTCATATTTTATTATCATATTTTGTGTTGAAGAACTTTATTTATTTAAGTGTTTAATCATTTATTTTAAACTGGCCATCTATGATAGATTTTTAAGTAATTAGGAAATCGAAAAATCCATCTTAATATAGAAAAGTCAATAAAAAATACAATTTAATTTAATAAATTATCAAACTTTAAGGGGTCGTTTGATTGAGCTTTTGGTTGAAGTTTTTGGTTGTAGTTGTTGTATTTTTGTATTGGGTTTTATGTATTTTTATAGATATTTGTGTTATGTGTCTCGATTTCTATGTTATATTAGTGTGTTTTTTTTCCGATTTCTTCGATGTTCTTTATTGATTTTTGTGTTTAAAAAATTCAAAAATTAGATCCGAAAACCAAATCCGAATCAAATAACTTTAGTTAATTGTGAAGGTCTCAAATGTATAAGGAAATTTTAGGTTTGAACTTTATAAAATTTAAGCCTATTTCCTAAATTCATTGAATGATAAAAAGAAAGAATATGATCTATAGAGATAAGGTATTGTCTTAAATCATAGTTGTGCCTTGAGTTAGAGAAGATATTTTAGGCGTAACTACACAAAAATCCCTTAGCATTAAGTTAATTTATTGCAACCCGAACCTTAATTAGAACTTACCATTATTGTTCACTTATTTCTTGTGTTGAGATCGAATAATTGATTATTTAATTATTAGGTTAGTTACTTACTTTATTTAATCATTTAATATGGAGCTTTTAAATAATTAAACACCTTTTCACTTGGTAAATCTTTGTATTAGATGATATCTAAACTCATTATTTGTTGACAGGGTATACTTATCTCTAATTGGTCTTGGTCTTAACTCTTAAGTAAGGACAATAAGTTGGTGGAGTATAATGTTATAAATTTAGATTTGTAGAGTATTTTAAATGATTTACTTATCATTATTTCTTAGAACTATGCATATTGCAGCAACTATTTCCGTCATAATAAAATACTTTAGACAATTAATTTATTATTCTAGATATCTACATCTAATAAAATTCAAAAGAAAAAATTTACAAATCCATAAAATTGTAGAGTATTCGAATGCGTCCATAAAATACTTTAATTACGCTACAGGTTTGTACATAATGAAAGCATGTTGTTGATTTCAATACTTAATTAAAAATTAGGGGAACGGGATTTTACATGCTACCAGAACTATGTGTATGCATTTGAATTGGTATAGAACCAAAGTGCGTATGGGCAGTTGTGTAATCAAACCAAAACAAACGCCAGTATTTAAAGTCCCCTTTCGGAAACCAACAGTATCCTGCCACTCAACTCTCCCATTCCAAAATGATCCCATCAAACACAAACAACGTAACTCACTTGTACTTTTTTGCAGAGCTTCTCAATTTGATTACATTAAACTTAAAAATCCCAACTCATGTGTCCTTGTACTTCCCAGAATTAATGCCTTCACGTGTCTTCATTTTCTTTCTTTCCCAAGTATGCTTCAATCGCTCGACGAAATGCCTCAGAGAGGAGAATACTGTCCGACGAACAATGTCAACGTGGTTCTTGAACTCCTTAAATACTCCAAGTCAAGGCCTTACATAGTAGCTGTCATGATTGCGCATTCCTTGGCAATCAAGATTGGTACTATTGCTCACTTACCAATAGCCACGTCTGTTCTTTCTTATTACTCTAGAGCTGGAAATTTAGGTTCTTCCTTGGCTTTATTTGATGAAACTTGCAAGAAAGACACGATCTTTTGGAATGCTATGCTAACTGCGTGTATTGATCATCACTGTTTTCAATTGGGTCTTGGTTTCTTTGTTCATTTGATGGAAGAACAAAGTGGGTTCGATTCAACGAGTTTATTACTTGCCGTATGTGCATTGTCCCACCTAAATAACTTGAAAAAAGGAAGAATTATTCATGGCTTCAGCTTCAAATCTGCGATGCTGTTTTCGGATACCAAACTTTACAACGCTCTCATAGACATGTATGCCAAATTGAGTGACTTGAGCTCTTCCGAACGTCTGTTTGTAGAGATGGAAAAAAGAGACATTGTTTCTTGGAATTCAGTAATGATTGGATGTCTTCATAATGATTATCCAGAGAAGACCTTGTGGTATCTTAGGGAAATGACTCATTCTGGTGAAATGGTTGATCATACAAGTTTGTCCTGCGCTATTGCTGCATCTACTTTTTTGAGCGATATAGGTTGTGGTGAAGCCATTCATGGATTGGCAGTTAAGGTCAGTTGTGACAATGGCTTTCAGATTTCAGTATCTAATTCTCTAATATCATTATATTCTCAATTTGGAGATACTGCAGCCGCAGAGAGTGCTGATCAAATTTGTGATCAAATGAAGAACATAAAAAACTGGACAG
>JAOXYD010000005.1:9641758-9656839 GCA_028565735.1 Pinacopodium congolense | reverse complement strand
TACAATATAATACATTTATATACTATTTTACAAATTTTATAAAATTTAAAAATTAATTTATAATTTAAAAATAAATCCAGTACCGGTACCGGTATTAGTCGATACCGGTACAGTACCATTTTTAAGACAAATCCGGTACCGATATCGATATGGTATTCAAAACCTTGATCCAACCAAAGACTTCTCAAAATTTTGTCGCAGAGCAGATTCATGTAATATGACTAAAAATAATGCAAAACGACTTAAGATGATGATGATGGTGATAAAAAACATGTGGATGAAGATAAAGTTGGAAATTTTGAATTATAAGAGTGCTAGATGATAAACCTGTATTTTAAATTATAAAAGTTAGATAAAGATAAAATTAAGGATTCTTATTAGTGTTATTAGTTAGAGTCTTTATTTAAATTGAATTTAGGATGATCTAATTGATTGAAGATTAGTTTTAAAACCTATATATATGAACATATTTCTTGATTTATATTAAACAGTATTTAACTCAATAATACAAATTATAATTTAGCTTCTATTTCTCGTATTTTGCCTCTCTCGTATGTGTGTTAATATTTTTATTGTCCATCAATGTCGGTAGAACAAAGAAATGAACATATCGTGCTCGTCTACCGTAAATGATAAATCAGTCAAACATTGCAATCATTCGATAGCTTTTGACATGGTAACTCCTTATTGCACTCTACTAGTTGTAGTAATTCTCTGTAACCAGGTGGAAGTACATTGGAACTTTATGGAATTCATCACTTTCATTCTACAAGGTCACGGCATTGATGGCCTGGTGTCTGTCCAAAGTTAATTAGTTATGGTAGCGTCTCCAAGTTTGTAACTTTGATTTCTACTTTCTCATTTTAGCCCTTTTGTTTCGGCTTTAGAAGGAAATGGATTCGGTCAAAAACATGGAAGGGACAGAGATCTGTAGTAAAAGAGAGGAGATTCTCACTACTGTTACGTCATTATTGCCTTGGTTCAATTAGTTTGTTCGCTTTTTTAGATAATGCTGGACAATGATTTTTACAAAGCTTCTTTATTTTGGAGAATGACTTTTTACTAGTTTTATAATAACAACATTAATAAATCAAGTTAGAAAGTGAGATGAATTCTTTGATGTGTTTTGTTCTTTTTGAGATTGTTATCGTATGTCACTATCGGTCATCTGTTCCCTTGCTATAATATAATTATATTATCTTCATAAAAATATTTATATTCTTGGTGAGTTTCTGTTGATGCACTTCCAGCAAAGCTATCCCACTAAAGACCACTACTTCGGTTTCTGAAGCTCCTCATCCCAACAAAGCACTAGTGAATCAGTGGGCTTGAACAGGTGGTCCTTTTCATTCTTTTTCAGGAATTAAAAAAAATCAAAATTTCCGAGTCAAAATTTTCTAAATTTATGTGTAAGATTGAGTCAATCAATCAACTCGGAGTTACATCAACTTCGATCAAAATCTCTGACATCTAATTCTAACATTATTTCTCGTTCAAAAAGAAGAAGAAAAAAAAAGAGGTAATAGGAAGTCGTCCAAACTCCGAAGTGCCTTACCGTCTGAAATAAGCCTATTCAAAAAGCTTGGTAAGTGTCAAGTCAATTGCACTCTGTGCAGTGCCAAATAAGCAATCAATCTGTAGCCTACCAACATAAGTGCCATAATGGCCACGTCCATCCACAAATTGTTAAGTCCCATGGATTTAACAGCTGGGAAGTCCCCAACCCTGCAGAAAACCCCCTCAGAGCATTCATAGCGATCGTTCTCGTCGAATTGTACCCCAAGAAGTAGCTTGTAACAGTAGTAGCTGTAGCTTAAATACTTTAGCCATACTATGAATGGAGGGATTTGTTGAATGTAATATCCTCCAGCAATGAGGAACACCAGTGTTGTGACAGAAGCCAAGGTGGTGGCTTGTTTTATGTCCATGAGAATGGCTCCTATGGCCAATCCAAGACTTTGTGAGACCAAGACATTGAAGAGAACCACAAGCAGGGAGAGGATAAATGTTACTGGGTCAGCTTTAAGACCACCCATCCAGTAGATTATGAATACAAATGCAGTTGGTAGTGCAAGCTCCAATGGCAGGTCTCCGAAGGTTCTGGCTAGGAAATAAGAAGATAGGTGATACATTCCTGAAGCTCTTTCCTTTAGTAACATCCTTCTCTCTTGTGGGAATGTGAAAACTGCATTGTAGAGTGGGTAAAAGCCCCAGAAGACTGAGAAGAAAAAGAGCAGCGCAATCTGCAACGAAAATTTGGGTTCAAAATTTGGAAAAGGAGTAGTCTCTGGAAACTGTTAGATGGCGTTACCGACTGTATGCTTGAGAGACGTAGGGTAGCAAAGATTGCGTCTTACCCGATCGGCAAGGTGAGAAGTTGGGGTGTGCCACCAAAGGAGTCCACCAAGTGTAGCAACACTTACGACTTGGAAAATTCGAAGCCTGTTGAAAGATTCGTATCTCCTCTCTCGCAGCCCTCGTTGAAAGAGCACCTTGAACTGATAGCACCAGCTTGTGCACCATTGCTCTGACCTCACTTTAACTTCTGTTACATCGATATATTAATATTTAATATCAGCTAACAAAAGCAACGCAGTAGGTTGAATTGGATTAAATATAGTAATGTAAAAGATACCAGAGAGAGCTTAATACATACTTGCTGAGGCATCTTTTGTATAATTATAGTTGTTGACCTCCAAATTGCACAGCTCGGCTTTCAATGCTGCAGAAATGTTCTTATCATAAGCAGATACCAGTGCTTCTCTTACCATCTTCCGCTCTTGTTCCATGGAACCTTGCTCAGTCGCATGTTTAGACTCCGGAGCAATGCCTGAAGATGCGTTAAATAACTTAGATGATTGTTCAAAAGAAAAGCATTGTTGCCTTTATCATGTTTAACGTTCAGATCAATTAGTCCCTCAAGGTTGGCAAACACTGAGGGTTGATTTGAAGTTTTCACCTATTTGATGCAAAAACTTGACCATCAAGCATATTTTGGGGACATAAAATCTTGTAACTTAGGGAATGAGGTTTCTTATGGCCAAACTAATTTAGGACAGGGTACGTTGTACGTTTATCCGTTTACATATGGTTGGTTCTGTCGGGTCTCAATATACTCCATCGATAAAAATGTGCCAGTGTGCCAGTTTCAGTATCAGCTTTAGTGAGCCAACTAGCAATCCCCACCTCATGCTAACGAAAGCCAAAATGAGGGGAAAGAAGGAAACAAGGCTCCACCCCATGATGAGGGCTGGGTTATAGTTCAGTGACTATTTATGATGCACCTTCACTTGGTAAAAATAACACGAATTGAGTTATGGATTAAGCAAAACTAATGAGCAAGGGAAATATCTGAACAAAGACAAGAAAGATACCGTTGGCGAGATCAAGCAAGAGATCAGCAGGATTGACAGTAATGGATGTGGAGAAACCGATAGAGGAAAAATATTCCATGGCCGCTGTGGCAGGGCCATAGTAGATGGGACATCCCTCTGAGAGCAAAACTACCTTATCAAACATGTGGTAAAGTCTACTCGATGGTTGGTGGATCGTAGTGATCACTGTTCGTCCACCAACTGCTAGCCTTTTGATTATTGTCAGAATCCTCTGAGCTGTTGTTGAGTCCAAGCCTGAAGTGGGCTCATCTAGCAATAGTAAACTTGGATTGATTAGCATTTCTTGGCCGATGCTTACCCTTTTCTTCTCTCCTCCTGATATTCCTCTTACAAGTGGGCCTCCAATCATGCTGTTCCGGCACCGAGTCAATCCCAGTTCGGTGATCACTCGCTCCACATGTTGTACCTTCTCGTCCCTGGTTAATGTTCTTGGTAACCTTAGCAGTGCAGTGAACACAAGAGTCTCGGTAACAGTGAGATGAGGGTACAAAACATCGTCCTGAGCAACAAACCCTGTTCGTCTCTTTACCATGCCAGAAAAGGGATAACCGTTGTACGTGATTTTGCCTGAAAGTTTCCCATTTAGACGGCCTCCGAGAGCAGTGAGTAGAGTGGTTTTGCCACTACCTGATGGACCCAGCATCGCTAAGATCTCTCCTGGTGACACGATGCCTGTTATACCGTTCAATATGGTCTTTTCTTGAGTGATCCATGCACCAGCCTGACAAAGCCCCTTCCTGTTCAGGTTAACTTTGTACACAATCTCCTCAAACTGAAAACAAATAAAAATACAACAAAAACATTTATGTCAGGCACTACTTCGTATTACAAAGAGAAATGATTATCTAAAAAAAAACTTGTAGAAAAGACATGCAGGAAAAATAATTTGTGCATGATCATTTTATGACTCTAGGTTGGTGAGACTGAGATGAGACCTTCAAAGTAATGGGGTATATGGACAACTGGAGCACAGACTGAGAATTGGGTTGCACAGGATAGGCAAGGACAGGCCTGTCGTGGGGTTCAGACATCTCTGGAGGAACTTCTATTACTGGAGCAGTGCTGTCGTATTCAGGTTTTGGCGCTATGCAGTTGAGGGGCATGAGGGACAGCAAATTGATGAACTGATGTTTCCACTGTTAGTGATGGTTGTCGTAGCTGTTTGTGAAGGGAAGAGCAAAGTTAAAAGGTTGGTCTTTTTCCTTGGCTACCCCAAACTGAGCTGGGGCGCCTGTGTTTATATAGGGGAGGGAGGCCTCCATTTTCTCCATTGAATAAAAGTTGTACCATCCTTAAGAAGCCAAATATATAATCTCCGTCTTTAAATTTTAATTCATCCTAAATGAACTCTTAAGTCAAGTTGATTATGAGACATCATGCTCAGTATATTTCATCTAAATTGACATCTTGTTTTAGTTAAATGGATAGCATGGCAGACACTTGGTCGAATTTCATACTATCTAGCAACTTTTTAGGAGTCTTTTAATTAAATATCTTCATTTTCATTTACAACATCCGAGTCCTAGGTTCTGCGGCCGTCCAATTCTAAACGGTGCATGAACCAGTGGAGTGTCAAAAATGATACTGTGCCACCTGGGAGTACCAAGCGATTTCTGCTTGAAACATGTTCTTTTTTTTTAATTTTTAATTTTAATGTGCTTCTAATGCGCATGAAAGTTGCTAGAAAAAGGAAAAGAGTCGGCTTTAGAGAATGTGAAATCGTAAAATAAGAAACCTATCAACTGGGTATTGCCTACTAGACAAATCGTGGTGCTTCCCACCTCTTCACATATACCACCTAGATCATGAAGCAAGTGGGATCTTACAAGGGCTCAATCTTGTGAAACTCTCTGTTTTCTGACTTCACAAGATATTGTTATGCCCTTTCTAGGGTTGTTTTCTTTTTTTTTAAATTTTTTTTTCCCTGTGATCATCTGAAATCTAATGCGCGTGCTATGTGTTTGTGAATCAGAAATATTCTCATGTCTATTATCATAGTCTTGAGGAATTTTTCTTTCTGGATGCTGTAGTGGCATCTCAATTAACTACTGTGGACATTGATTTCTTACTTCTTTTCCTGTACTTTTATGGTAGTTAAAAGACAATCGGCATGCATATTGGGTCCAAGGTGAAGCTATGCCCACTCTTGTTAAACTATAGCTGAAAACACCAACTCAAACTGAAATAGCAACACTTCTATGTGCTCTTCCCACTTCGTTTCCATGTGTAGCCACACATTTAAATGCATGCAAATCAATTAAAAAAAAGTATTCTAATCTCATTTGATGAATAACTCCAGTTGTCAGGGACTACCAGCAACTAGATCCCAAATGTCAATGTTCCAAAAACATCTCCACATGTAAGATAATATCACTAAATTTTGGATTACACAATTTTCAAATGTATACACACACACACACACAGAGATATATCTACCCAGATTTTAGATGCTATTTTGACAATTCCATGAAACTGAATGTGATTGCACCACTCTTCTCAACACGTCAGCTTTCGTGCATTAATATTTTGTGTTATTCAAAGTTATATTACACCAATAACATAAATGATAAGAATATGTAATACAGTCCAAACCATCCAAGTCTTAGAGCAGGTGTCGCGTTTTATTTACGAGACATAGTATATGCCCTCTTTTTAATAAAGGGAATTTTTGCTTTTCTGCTTGGAGTATTTATAGAAAGAAGAAAAAAAAAAGCTCAAAGAGGAGAGGTGGTGGGATCATCAGTCTTACTAAAAGAAAGTTGAGGGCCAAAGTAAATATACTTGTCTAAGTATACAGTAAAACTAAGAAGCAAAACTAAGCTGTTGGATAACGCTTTTGGTTGTGATCTTTGGTTGTGAATGTTATATTTTTGTATTGAATTTTGTGTATTTTTATAGATTTTTGTGTTGTCTGTCCTGATTTCTGTGCTATATTAGAGTGTTTTCTTTTTTCGATTTCTGTGATATTCTTTATTGATTTTTGTATTTAAAAAATCTGAAAACCAAACACAAAATTTTTTCGTTTGATTGAGTTTTTTTTTTGTAATTTTTTATTATAATTGTTATATTTTTTATTAAATTATATATATAATATAAATTTTTGTGTTATTTATCTTAATTTCTGTGCTGTATTAATACTTTTTTATTTTTGTAATATTCTTTTTCAATTTTTATATTTAAAAAAATCAAAAACTAAATCCATCTAAAAAATTCCAGCCGAACAGCCTCACTGATTCTTACATTGATATTCCCTAGAACATCCAAATAAAAAATAAAAAAACAAAAGATGTTTCATTTTTTTCTTTTTTTTAATTGCATTTTTTCAACATTCATAAGTATCACCCAAATTACTGTTGCATTAATAGTGCATGTGATTATGATGTATTTATAAATTAAAACTTCCGCTAAAATATAGTCGTGCAAAAGGTAGGTGGGTAAACATACAAATGCTAGAGAAAATATCTATATAAGAGATGTATGTTTAAACTAATAAATGATTTCATTCAGTTTGAAAAAATCCCAATGCAACGGGAATTTAAACAATGATATTTATTAAAGTGATATACCCTACATTTAAACAACCATATTCACAAAAGGTAAAGCTATTACATACATTTTTTTTTAGAGCTGGCTATGTGTGAATAAAAGATAAAGAGAAACGGAGACAAGAATGATTAAAGGAGAACCCATCAATGGGATTCCAATTTCTGTCCATACAAATATAATAATCCCAGAAAGAGCGGACCGAGGTAAATAGTGTATATACGCGTGTGTGTAAACAAGACTTTGACTGCATCACACTCTAAGGTGGGCATCCAAATCTATGGCTGTTGCTACAGCCACAACTTGTGCATATTTTTTATAACGCATGCAAAGGTTTTTGCCTTCCACTAGGGCATGCCCTTTGCTTTAGTTTCTTTTGTCTATATACCTTCTCTATTACTTCTAATGTTCTATAAAACCTTATTATCTACACTCTCCTTGTTCGATAGATTTTCTCTAATCTTAATGAGAAAATCTCTATTCATCCCTGAAGATGGCAGAATTGTAGTAGACCTTGATGGGCACATGATAAGTGGATTATTGGGAAAGATTTGAGGCTCTACAGGATTTTGGATCATAGGATGGCTGTTTTCATATAATTCGGCCAGCGAACATCGGCTAATAATGTTTCCTCAATGTTCTTGTGGCAATGGCTTGTGCAGAATAGATCTTTTGCTCATCTGAGAAGGACGTGCAACAAGGAGTCTACAGTTACATACTATGTAGGAACGTGGAAACCATAGCTGATCGGTGGTCTGATAATGACTCAGATTCATATAGCTTTGCCAATGATAGAGCACTAGATGCCGATCAAAGATTCTACATAGTGTTTTACAGATGCTACTGCAGAATGCAGTAGCAACTCATTACAGTAATTGCCGTTGATGCAAATGAGATTACAGTAAATCTAAATAGCATTACTTTGCTTTAAAGCACACATCAATTAGAAATTGGAAAACAGACATACAGTTATACTAATTTTAAAAAGGGAAAAAATAATATTTATTATTTTATTAAAATCGGTCACAAACAGCTATAAAACGCCGGTCGTGTACTCTGTTACTTTTAAATAATATATAGAGTGGAAGCACTAAATAAAATAGACGTGAAATGCATAAATATGATCTTTAGTTTAACATAAGCGACAATAGCTCTAGGGAACACAAATGAGAGAAACGTTGAGCCATTTTTAGGTAAAAGTCTTATTGGTTTAATTTTTAATTTTTAATTTTTATATATTTTATTAATTTTTATGTATTTTTATTTGTATACTATTTTTTATATTTTATATTTATATATTATATTTTTTGACACTGAGAATCAGCAACAATGTTGCTTTACATTGTTTTTAGGTAACACATCTTTTCCTATTTTTAGCTGTGTAACATTTTTTAATAAGAGAACGTGTTTTGAAACCCTATTTTAGATTCTGATTATTATGAACTACTAAAAGATGAGTTTTCATGCGTGTTTCATAAGGTATAATTCTTAAACAAAATCACAATATTACGTTCACAATTTAAAAGTGGTACGTCATTTCAACTGCAAGTAATGCTTATCTTCTAGGTTTCAGTGTCTAGTTTTTCTACAAATTAACTAGCGTCTCATTGGTTATTATTATGTCCTCTTTTACAATGCACTTGTATGTAGACATGCGATGCACATGAATTTTCTGCATTTGATACGTTGTAATCACGTTATTTATTATGTGAGGAATGAAAACACAAATGTATATTTTTTTTTGTGGTTTTTTTGCACATAAATTATATGGATCCAGGTGATTTATATTTCACTAATCATTCGGCCTTTCTTTTACCGTAAACTACTTGCTCTCTTTTTTTGTGGTTGTATAATTATTTCAAATAAATTTTTATTAAATAAATTTTTATTTTTATTTTTATTATAAATACAAATCAAACGGACCCTGTTTTTTGTTATAAAAAAATTAGAAACACAAAAATAATAAAAATAAAAAATAACAAAAAGATAGAAGTGATACCTAGATTTTTAATTTGAAATATTTCAAAAACATTCAAAGTTTAAGGTCTTGTTTGGCATCATTGCCATTTCTTGTTTTTATTTCTTATTTTTTAAAACACAGAAATTAATAAAAATAATACAATATTGAAAAAGACAATATATTCATATAGTACAAAAATTTTAAAAATAACATAAAAATTAATAACAATATCACATAAATTAATATATATAAAAAATAAAATAAAAAATTAATAATGAAAAATTACATACTCTAAATTCTAAAATACTATTCAGGATGGAGTACTGATGACATCATAACCAGGCTTAAATCAAAGCACGAGATTAGGTGGGTTTTGACGAGTGCTGACCAGCAAAACCACTCCAGATACTTGTCCAACAATAATAGGACATTACGGTGCGATTTTGTCCTATAACTAAAGCGAGAAAAGTAAAACGCTCTATAAAATCAATAATCTCTTCATCACATAATAATAAGATAACGTACAGGTCCACAGTACAATGAGCTCTGGATCGTGAATTCGTGACTGCTGCCACCAAATCTTGTTTAGAAAATGGAGAACCGGAGCAACCACCATTATGTTTCTTGTAAACGGAGAGGTGTAGCCAAATAACATATAATAATCTCAAATTGATAATTTAGGATTATAGATGACTTTCGAATTTCGATAGATTGGCAAGTAACTTACGATTAGCTTTTTCAGAAATTTTCAAACGAATAATTTTAACGAAATCTTTCTCTTTTTTATTTTATTATGCTCAATTATTAATTTGGTTTATAATCTAAAGATATGAATATCGATATTGGTTTTTACCTCAAAACAGTAATATGTTGATATCGGTTTATACCAGTATTAATATTGATACCATAAAATTTGTTAAATTTATGAAGTAATCTTCAAATTTTGTAAAATCTGTAAAATAGTTTCTTTATATGTTATGTATCTCCTGTAAAGATAATTTTAACACATCTCAATTCTCAAGCAGACAATTAATATAATAAATATAATATAATTTTCATACATATTAATATTAATTTTCACATATTTTTAAATAAATCCTAACTTAAAATGATATATTGTAATAGAATTTCTATTAATTAATAGAAATATTCTAATAATAATAATATATATTCCTACTAACACTAATATAATATAGTAATATAACTACAAGATTAAAAAAATATAGTGTTTATATAAATTGTATTATTTTGTATAAATTGTAACTTTATTAATTAGATAATTTTGTTATTAATTATATAAAACATTATTAATTATTTAAATATTAATTATTTATAAAAATAATAAATATTAATATAATTAAAAACAATCATAAAACTAAATAATATTTTTGTTGAATAAATCAACAATGTCATATATTAATGCGTGTACTTATAGAATAAACATATATTAATGCATTTATATTGTATATAATAATGCATGAATAAAAATAATTATGATGGTCCATGCAAAAGTATATTAATATATTAATGCATGCATACATTTCTCAAAAAAATTATATTAATGCATACATATAAATAAATCACAAACATATGTTAATGCATGAATAAAAACAAAATATGTAAGGAGAACTTCCTCTTTTTAAAATCATCATAATTTAATATCAATACATCAATACATCAAAACACCAAAACATAATAACAATATACAAAAAACAACCATTTTTGTTATTTATATTAATACTAATTATCATCTATTTCTCAAATAAAAATTAACATGAATTAATATAAAAAATAATAGAAACATAGATACACATGAGAAAGAAGAAATAAATATAAATAATGAATCATTAAAGAGTCATACAGCCATAATGTCAAAGTTGAAAATTATAAAAAGTACATTATAAAAACAAGATCATTATAAACATCTCTAATCATGCATTGATAGTGGAGGGAGACAAGATCTCAAATCATCAATATTTATCTGCATCCCATAATGCAAGGAAATCATCTCTTGCAACTGATATCTCATGTTTTATCGATGAACAATAAACTCTTTATAAAGTAAATTAATCTAAGTGCTAAGTGAAGTTTGAGATGGAGGAGAAGGCGTAGAAGATATAGCCTCATCATCAATATGCAAAGATATATTGTGACTCGGAGCAGGCTCATCAGCATAAATAGAAGGAGGAGCAAGATGCTACCGTCATTGATGTGGTCGAGTGATATGACTATTAACAATTTGAAAACCTGTGTGCTTTAGAGTATGTTTGTCAGAAAATTAATAAATCTTATATTCATCTTCCATGGAAGGAATGTCAAAGTGTCAGAAGATGTGACCAAAAAGGAAATAGTAAGGGATGATTTGAAGATGTGACCAAAAATGAAATAGTAAGGGATGATTTGACTCTTCTTCTTAGAACACTCAAAATGGATCATTTTATGAAGAATCAATTCTCCTAGATTAATTTTTTCTCCTACCATCGAAATAGAAAGAAATCAAAGGTCATCTAGACCTAAATAATTAAAATGACAACCTGAGAAAAGAAAATTATATCTAATAAATAGATGATGAAAACGATAGATTGCATTCAATCTGCTCACATTTTTAGGTTTTTTAATAATTCCATCCTCACTAGGAAGTCCAAATATAGTCTTGACTCTAAAAGAAATTAAAATTTTAATATCACTATATTTAGAAAAGTCATCACAATGAGAAAATACTTGAGGGATTTCAATTTTTAAGATATTAGTGATAAAAACCCTTGTAAGATGAATAAAGATATTTTGAACTTTAGAAATAATAAAATACTCACCTCCATCTCTATGTTCTTTAAGATTATAAAAGAAGAGTCTAATATTGATGAAACTAATCTTAGATGGAAGAGTAAGAAGAGAGTCCCACCATTAATCAATAAAAAACTGAATAAGCCCATATCGCTTATAATGATTGAAATAAAAAGAAGCAATAAGCCGGTTTTCATGAATGTTTCTAGAGGTAAAATCTTGAAACTTAAGAAAATCGATATCAAAATATTCATCTTTTTAAATGACACGATATCTCTTACTTTTAAAAGTACCACCTCCTCTAATTTTAATCATGATAAAAGAAAAACTAAGAAATCCTAATAAGGCTCTAAGTAGAGTTTTGCACAAGGGTATCAATTTATTTATGACTAATAATAGCACTTGCATAAGGAAAGACAAATACATCTTTATATGTAAAAAAAAATTTAAAATCCTACATGCTCTTTTATAAGTACATGACATGCATCTTGACAGATTAAAAATATTAAGGACTCAAATTCTACCAAATTAAATATAATTGATGATTCTATAAGCTTATACTTATATCTAATTATATGAATATGCATTTAATTTCATTAAAAATAACACAAGTTCACCTCAATTTCTATATTCTTAAAATTGGAAAAAAAATTCAAATTATGTCAAATTAAATGCAATTGATGATTTTATAGCATATTTCTAAATCTAATTATATGAATATACATTTAATTTTATAAAATATAACACAATTTCACCTATATTTTTTAAAAATTCCAATTTCTAAATTCTTAAAGTTGGGAAATTTTCAAAATTTACCAAATTAAATGCAACGATTCTATAAAGTCATTCCTACATCCAGTTACATAAATATACATTCAGTTTTATGAAACATAATATAGTGTTATCTAAATTTCAAAAATTCCTATTTTCTATATTCTTAAAATTGGAGAAAATTCAAATTCCACCTAATCAAATGCAATTGATGATTCTATAAACTCATTTTTAGATCTAATTATAGGAATATGCATTCAATTTCATAAACATAATACAATTTCACTTAAATTTCAAAAATCCCTAATTTTGAAACCATAATTCTACTTAATTTCAATTTGATTCAATCTATATGCATTCATACTAAATTCAATTTCTATAATGCTTAAATTTGATAAATTAAACACTAAGTAAAAATTAATTGCATGAATAATTAACAAAATTGAAAATTTTCAAATCTTAAGATTAGGAAATTTGCCAATTTCAACTCAAATTTGATTTATCAAAATAGATGTAAACGTTAAGAAGATAACTTTTACCACCCACTGAAATTTGACTTAAAATTTGAAAAATTACCAAAAATAATTTGTAAATCAAATCTTAAAAATTTTAGCATTATTGTGATTGTTTGGTGTTTTAAGAGGGTTTTTTATGTGATTGAATTAGATGAAGATAGTAGGTGAAAGATTAAACTCAAAAGTATAATTTTTTGCAAAAATAAAAATAAAAGTTGTTGCAATGGTTGGATAGCTTGAATTTTGCGTCAATCGAGAGAAAAATGAGGCACTTCAACCTGGTATACTTTTTAATCGGTCCATAACTGATATCAGACCGGCAGTATATCACCGATTCATATCGATATTTAAACCATTGGAGTAAATGAATATTGCTAGATCCAAAGGTGGTAAGGAACTGTTAAATTGGGAGGACATTCAGAAGATGAGGTATTCATGGTGCGTTGCCCTCGAAGCAATGAGATTGCTGCCACCTGCCTTAGAAGTTTTTAGGAAAGCCATAACTGACTATACTTATGCAGGCTATACCATTCCCAAGGGTTGGAGGGTATAAGCAATGGAACCCTAGATGAGTTAGTTAAGTATCCTAACAAAACCAACAAACCTAGTGTTACTTTCAAAAATTGCTAAAGACAATTACATATCACATGCTCAATCCTAATGTTTAAATTAGGATGTTACCTATAAGGTGATAAAGTTTAGAACCAACTCCTAATTCTTGACATGTAATCTAAGTTCCAAACCAACCTAAGCTTAACACTAAGTCAATGCAAATCAAATTCTATTATCACAATTAATTATCCTTTATCCCTCCTATACCTTCAAACCCTTTATCAAAATAGCTACACATAACTAAATTAAGTAAAGAACAAATTAAATAAACACAAAACATCCTTAATTAATTTAAAATATGGTTGAATATTAAAAAAATGAAAGGAAAACACCATTTAACATTTAAACTAACACAAACACTAATTAACTAAGATATTAATTAATTAACTAAAACCTAATTCAATAAAACTTAAATTAATACACTAAAAAAAATTAAGCATATATAAATTAAACAAAATTTGAATTTAGCTAATTGATATCCTATGAACGTGCATGAATTTCACTTAATAAACAAAACCTAATTAAAAAACATCAAGAACAAGTAAAAAACCCAAACTTAAACTAGTGAAATTAATGCTAGAAACTAGAGACAAAAACTAATAATATAAAACAAATGTACATAAGAAAGAAGAAAGCATTAAACTTATGACTCAAATGAAGCATTCAGCCAAATAAATATAAAACAAATGAAAATAAAATGAAAAGAAACTAAGCTAATGGAAGTGCAAACCAAATGAGAATAACGACTAAGATAAAATAAAATGCATGGATAAAGCCTTGAAAACATGTTGAAGACCAAGGAGAGCTCCCTCCATCAGGTGCGGACATTGTTGACGAAGAAAGCTCCAAAATGAAGTTAAAATTGATGACCAAGAGAGCTTCTAACGTCTTCATTCCATCAGCTACCAATACTATAGGAGAAGAGCTCCACACCTCGCCGATACACGTTGATGCCCCTACTTTAAAAACATTATAAAGCTCTGTCACTTTTTTCTTGTTTCATCCATCCTCTGCCTCTCCTTTTGGAAAGCTTTTAAAAATTTTTTGTTTTTGTTTTCTTCTAGTCTAGGGTAATGTGTCTCACTAGGTATGTTTTTCTTTAAATTGTAAAAAAAAATATAGTGATGTTCGTATTTTAAAATGAGGCTCCCTGTTTAGCTCTCTCCAGTGTCATTTTGACTTAGTCATGAATTACCTACAGACATCTCTCTCTAGGGCAGGTTTTGCTTGCCTCTAAACCTTTTGAGGCTTAGTCAAGAATCACCTGGAGATGGTTCTCATAGCAGCATAAGGCTTTTGTTTTTCACAACCTTGGAATACATGTTTTTCTAAATTGTGAAGGTTGTCTTTTACAAGCCTCTTAAACTCATATTCTTAAACAGTTTTTTTGCTTGCTTTTGTTTGATCCCTTTTTTTCTTTGCTCCAATTCTCTTCTAAATCTTCATTCTTTGATTTAAATTTTGTATTCCATCATTAAATCTACACTTAAAATCAATAAGA
>JAOXYD010000005.1:9617733-9632006 GCA_028565735.1 Pinacopodium congolense | reverse complement strand
GGCATAGTATATACATACTTATACATGTCTTTTGTGCTTATACATGTACCTATACATATATACAAGCTATTGGGATGATCTGATGACACTGGGGTTGGGTTAACCGAAACCAGGTTATGAAAAAAATTTTGAAACTTATTTTATTAATTTGGACGCTGTGATTCCGTCGGAATGCCTTACAAGGTCATCCGAAACGATTTAATTACTTGAATCATCAACACATAGTCATAATTAAGAAATATCACAACATAATAAGGTTCGGGTCTTATAATAATTATAATTTAATTTTGATAAAATTAAATATCACATATTTGAATCTTAAAGTTTCTCAAACTTCACAATTAAATCTATATTAATTAATTAATTCTCCTTAACTCATCTTTATATAACCCATTAAATTCATAATATATTAGAAATGATTATAAAATATAATTTTAAATCATAATTAGAATTAGATAAATTAAAACTGTTTTTAATTTATCTTAAATTCTCTAATTAAAAATTTTGTAATCATATATCAAGATTGACATTTAACAACACATCATGACTATTTGAATACTAAAATTGTCAAAGTGATTTGATTAGCCTTTCCATACATGAGTTTTTCTTTTATAGTTAATTCTTTTTCTATATAATATTTCAATTAGACGTAGAGTGTGTAATTAGTGTATAGTTTATTTTAATCTTATTATATTAATTCTCTGTCATTATCAATTAATTCTACTAATGACATTTAGAAGCTATTTTCAAAGTACTATTCCACTTTGATCATGAATTTTCTAAATCAATATTAATAAAGAATAATGGAACATTTTTCCTAATCATTTTAAGGTGACAAATCCTGTATTGATCACTTAACTACTTTCGTGTAGTTCATACTATATCTAATGACTACCAAATGAATTATCCTTTATTATAATAGATTATAAAAAGTATCTATATAAAATATTTTGGAGATCTCAAGTTTAAGGACTACCTATATAATCAATATAATGAGTAATTTCATAAACCCACAAGTAATAGTTTATATATAATTCTTATATCTAGTTAATTCGATGAACTTATTCTTTAACAAGAACTTACACATTTATTTAAGTATCTTTATACTTTAGTTTATGAGATTAACTACTTCTTTCATAAAGAAAAAATATAATGTGTGCTAGTCTTTCTATTCTGCTAATGTCTAGTCTTAATAAAGAAACAATTAAAAACAATTTAGGGATAATAACTAATTGCAATATTAATTTTATAATTGTATAATCTTATAACAATTTCATTTGTAAAGTAAATTTATCTTGTGGACTTTATTTCTTACATAAGTTAATTAAATGAATGTTAATAAGATAAATAACACCTTTAATAAAAATTTCTCATAAATCTACCATGAAATAATTAGCTTTAAGGTATGAACCAACATTCCCATCTTTCACAAAATCTTTTCTTGATACATAAGAACTCATACTAGTTCCGTCACAAAATCAAGTGTCTTTCTAATTGATCAATAAGGTCTCCAGTCGATCTTCAAGGCTACCAAGTCAGCCAACGATACTATGTTGCTTGTCTTGCGAATAAACTCTTCTTCCCCGTCCTCATGAAAATTTTAAATGAACCTACTGAGATTCGTGATAACTTCTTTACTGCTATATTATGTTATGTTGACATATAATCATCACATGGAATGATGAAGAAATAATTGATGATATTAAGTTCTTTAGTGAATTAAAGATCTAGGCCATTTTGAATTTGAAGTTGCACGCTTTAAAGTTAGAATTTTTATTTGTAAGCAGCACTATTCCTTATAACAAGTAGATTTACTTGGAGCAACACCTACCTAATTTCCAATCTAATAACATGTTAAATTGAATGCAAGAGGTGGAGATCTAATTTATTATTTTAGAATAGTAGGACAACAAATCTAATTAACGATAATAATACCAAAGATTACATATGATTTTCTACACTTAGTCATTATGAAACAACCAAGAAGGTACATCTTGACATTGCACATCACTTTCTTAAGGCTCGTTTAGTTGAGCTTTCAGTTTTTGTTTCTATTTTTATTTTTGTGTGTTTTCATTGATTTTTTTGTGTTTTTTCAATTTTTGTTCTTTTTTATTTTTGTGTTGTATTTGTATATTATTTTTAAGTTTCTAAACTTTTTTGTATTTAGAAAAATAGAAACAGAAAATGGAAATGAGAAACATTAACAAACAAGCCCTTAGATATTTAAGGACCTACTTACTATCACTTTCTATTTCTATTTTTTGTTTTTATTTTAAAAAATAAATAAACAAAGGAAGAAGATATGTTTGGTCATATTTTATTTTTTCTAATATCAAAAAAATAGAGAAACAAAAAAATTTTGTTTCTCCACAATTTGAAAACAGGTTTTATAAATAGCTTTTTTTAAATTGAATAATTAATGTAATTTATTAACTAATATGTATTTTTATTGTGTATGAGAGTGTTTTAGCTTAAAATTTTTAATTTATTTTATATTTGTTTGTCACCTCTAAATTAGTTTTTATCACAAATCTCAATTAAATGAAATTTTATTGTTAATTTTTTTATTATAAATATCAACTAAATAAACTTATTATTTAAAAAAATAAAAATAAAAAAACAACCTTAAAAATCACCTGCTAAAAGATAAGTGAAACCAAGTAGCTACTGCGATGTAGATTTGGTTAGACATCCCCTTACTTAACCATAGGCGACAAATTATGGTGAATTCCTTGGGAAAGCAAAAAGCATGCCACCATTTTAAAGTCATGGGCAGAAGCCCCATAAAGGTCTATGTTATTTATGAATGGAAACTTCATATCATCGAATCTAAGCTAACTTTAATATAAATTTAAATTATATTCTTCTTCTATTTGAAGACTAAAAAATTCATTTAAAAAATCATATCTTAAATCAAAACATTAAATTATAAATATATTTTATTGTATAAACCCTCTTTAGTCATGGTGTTGGATTTTTTTCTCCTAATATTACTAAAGGGTTATTCCTTTCACTACATGTTGAAGCATACGAGAGACATAAAACTCTTTCTTAAATGAATACTAGTTTCTTTTTATTTTCCATTTTCTATGGTCTTGATTTTGCTTTAAAGGGAAAAGTCCCTAATTCATTCCCCTGAAAAAAATCACTATTTACTAAGATCCAATATCATTGATAGGCTAAGCTTTTCATCATCAAGTATTAACTAGCAATGTGGTTTTAAGAATAATCCACTTAGCGCCTTTATTAGATGATATGAACCCAATTTTTGTGTCTAATGTTTCTTCTCTTTCTTTCCTTCATGGCTAGTGATACAAAGGTATCCTTGGGACTCAAACTTTCACTAAAGTCTATCGCTAACACCTTTGTATGGTAATCTCGCTTAGTTCTATTTAAGTAAGACTCGGTCTTCCAATGACCCTCGAAGTGTTTCACTCGTATACTCGAAGTAAGTATACTACAAGAATAAACAAAAAAAAAACAATATAGGTAATAAGAGACAAGAGAGATATGGTATAACATCAACCTTTATATTACTTTTCCTTAAAATATTACAAGGGAGCTCTCTTAGATGGAATGAGGATAGTAAGGCTCAAATGAGCTATATATAGGCACTCTAACTTTAAAGCCAAGTTACAATATAAATCCTAATTGAACTGAACTTCCAAAGATCATGCAAAGATCATGTCTATCTCTATCAAATTACATCACATTGGCCAATTAGATGACACTCCTATCCAAATATGACTTTAACAGATAAAGATATAATTACATTACAATTGAAAGAATAGAGTTTGCATTTGACTAAACAACTAACATCCTTATCCTTGAAGATATTTGCTATCTTTAAATTTTGAGTCTCACTACAACTCTAATTCTTAGTGTTGAACATCATCCAAGATCTCCCTGTGATCTCTATCTGATGATGATGCTGAGTGATCCTTACTGAATCCTACATAGCACACTAGTCATGATTCGTTCATCCGAGTATAGGCCAAGTCCTTAGTCCGCTAAGCACTTATCCTTGACAAGTCAATTACTGCAAGGTTTAAGACTCTACCAAAATTCACACCAAGTATAATCCCGCATGTCCACGTTTGCCTAGCATTTTTGCACGCCTCTTTCTTGCGAGTGACCCAGATAACCTTCCCCTTAAGGCCCATCTTAAAGGTTACTAAGAAGTGCTTTATAGTTTAAGGGTCTAACAACTAGCCATTGGCTAAACTTATATTTGATAGTTCTTTTAACTTATTATAAAACCCAGATTTATTATGGTATTTATTATTTAGACTTATTTAATTAGTCATTTGTTAACACAGATTTAAGAAACAAATATAATCCTTTTGTGCTTCTTGTTACGATCACCCATGATTGTAGTTATGTGAGGAGCAACAGAGAAATGATCTGGTCATAAACGATACTTGTGCCAGTAGCATTTTCCCCATTTTTTATTAATATATATAAGGAGGAATTTAAAGACCCACCACAAATAGTTTTCTAATAGAATAAACTAAATTTTTTAGTTAAATAAAATTTAAGAATAATTTTAAAATTATAATAAAATTAGAAATTAGTTTTCTAATTAAAGTAAACAATTGTGTTTAGTTGAATAAAAAATGAGAAATAAGTTTCTAATGAACAAAATAGAAATTTGTTTCCTAATTGAAATAAACAAATTCATTTAGTTTAATTAAAACTAGAAGTAAGTTTTTAATTAAATAAAATAAATTTTTTAGTTGAATAAAATTAGAAATAAGTTTTAATTATAATAAAAATTAGAAATAGGTTTTGTGTTTAGATTTAAACTAATTTGTCTAGTTAAATAAAAAATTGGAAATAAGTTTATAATTGAAATAATAAGTAGAAATAAGTTTCCTAATTAAGGATAAAATAATTTGTTTAGTTGAATAAAAATTATGAACAAGTTCCTATTAATTGAATTACAGTTGAGTATGGAAATTTCTATTTAATTGTTATGTAAATAATGATTGGCCACACATGTGATCTTTGGATTTTACAAACAATTGAATTTTGACTTTATGTATGAATCACAAGACAATTGCAACTATAATATTTCTTTTGATTATAGATATTTAATGCTACGGACATGGCTATTGTATCAAAAAACATTGTCACCAAACTCAATAAAGATAAGAAATTGAGTAGTGACAATTATGAGATATGAAACATAAAAATCCAATATACACTAGAGAAAAAGGAGGTTCTAAAACTATTAAACATAACCTTGGATGTTATTAAGGATGGTAATACAATCTAATACAAGACGGATCATGATGCTTGAAACTTAGAAGAAAAGGAACTTATTAACTCACATTACATTACTAAGTAGTATGGACAATGATATAATGCACGAGTTCATGTAATACGAATATGCTGTGAACATATGGTCCATTTTAACTGCACATTTTAAAAGCACCTCTAATTGAGATCACTTATTATTAAGTTTGACAATTATAAGAAAGTTTCCTAACCATATAATGCAAACATAATGATTGAGTTATAAGCTACTGGTTATTAAATGTTTAGCAATTAATAAGTAGAATTTTTAATTTTTTCTTTACTTCAGAATTAAGAGCACATGAAGATGCACTTGATGCATTAATGAAAACATCAAGATGATGGAGGACATTACGCAGCACCTCGTGTTAGAGGAAGAATGTATTGATGCTTCGAAGATGACTTTTGAGTTATATGTTGTTGATTTTAGTTCACATGGAGCTATGAATAAAAAGCATAAACATCATGATAGGTCCAAGTGAAAAAGGAATAAAAGGCTTAACTATAATACTTAGGATTTGTAAAAGAACAAGTAGAGCCATCATGAAAAAGGAAAATATTCTTTCAGAAAGATAGACATGAAAATGATTAAGTTATATAATTGTGGCATTAAGGATCACTTAGCTTATAATTATAGTGAACCAAAAAAGACACAATCCTATGGCATGGACATTTATTTAGTGAATGTCTCATTCTATCTGTCTAACCGAATCATATCCTTTGTATATTGTAGACTTATGAGTAATTAACTATATAGTAAAGGATATGAATGGCTTCGTAGAATTTCATAGAATCATACATGGAATAAGATTGATTTGAGACAACAAAAAAGTTGTTATACAAAGGATTGGTACATATAAGTTAGTCATGTGTGGTGGTCATTCCATAATCGTATATGAAGTGTTATATGTTCTAAAAATTCGATGGAATCTTATACCTATTTTGGTGTTATTTAAACTTAGTTTTAATGTAAACTTCTATAGTAATGGAATAGATTTTTATCTTGATAACATTTATTATGGTCAGAGCATTATATTGGATAGTTTCATTAGTCTAGACACTGTTGATGAAAATAACAATATTAGTTATTCCTTATTTATTTCATTTAGTAATTTCAATGTCTATATAATTTTTTGGCATACAAAACTAAGTTACATTGGTTAAAATTGAATAAATCGATTAGCAAAAGAAAACCTATTAAGTTTTCTAAACCAAGTAGATTTACCTACTTATAAACGTTGTCTAGATGGTAAGATGGCAAGAAAATCATTTGGAAAGGGACTACGGGCTATATATCTATTACAATTAATTTATTATGATATTTGTGGTCCAATGAATGTAAGGGCAAGACATAGGGTTGTGTATTTCATCATTTTTAAAGTGACTATACTTAGTATAATAATATATATTTGATTGCTCACATATGAGAAGCATTTACTTGCTTCATAAAGTATATGAATTTGTGAAAAATCAATTAATTAAGAAAATAAATTCATCAAGGACTAATTGAAGATAAGAATACATGTCTAATAAGTTCAAAATGATATATAATGAAAAAGGAATAGAAAGATAGTCAACTATTCCTAAAACTTAACAATAAAATGACATCATCGAAAGAAAAATAGGATACTATTAGAAGTTATTAGGTTCATAGTGGCATAAGACAATATTATCAATCATAATTTGGGGTGATATGTTATTAATAGGCATTTATGTTCTTAATCGAGTTTCCATAAAATCAATTATATACACCCTATGCGAGTTATGTATAAGTAAAAAACCTGACTTAACAAACTTAAGGTCTTAGAGTTGTGATATCTACGTTCATGATCTCTCATATAAATATAGAAAATTAAGCCTTAGAGGGAATAAAAATATCTTTGTTAGATACTCTAAACACTCAAAAGGGTATGTGTTGATAAGTGAATAAGGCAATAGAATAATAATTGAATTTAAATAACAGGATTTCACATTAATAGCGAGAGAGATACTTAATCAAAACAATCATGTTATGGATAATTAAGTAAAGAGATTTCATCAGAATGGGAGCAATATAGAAATGAAGAATTGATTTAAAATTGATTCATATCCCCATTAGATGAAAGTTTACCTATTATATCTAATTTGAGTATGAGTAATCAAGATGTTCATGAATTTTTTTATAATGAACCTCAATTATGCAAAGTAATCGTGGAATGATTCCCCTACATTGATTTTGAATTCAAGAAGAAATTCACATGATTACCTCACAAGAAGAATATAAGCTAAGGAATGTTAATGAAGCTCTTGTTGACCCTAGTAAGGAAAAATAGATGAAAGTAATAAAGGACGAAATGTCTTCCTTAAGCTCAAATTAAGTATGGAATTCAATCAATATCCCTAAAGGGCAAAACGTCATTGTGAAAAAATGGGTTCTTGAAGAAAAAAAGGCTAATGACATTATTAAAAGATATAAAGTATGCTTTATAGCTAAAATATATACATAACAAGAAGGAATTGACTATTTTCACCTATTATAAGGTTTGATTAATTCATTTTATTTTGGCTATAGTAACCAATATGAGTCTTGAATGACATCAAATAGATGTAAATATTGCTTTTTATTTTAATAGAGAATTAAAAGAAAAAACTTATATAGAACAATTTTTATGTTTTATTAAGATAAGCCAAGAACATAATGGTACATTTGTTTCTATAACGTATTCATTTCATATAGTTTAACATGATCGATGAAGAACATTGCATACATATTAAAAATTTAAAGATAAATTTATAATTTTGTCTTTATATGTAGATGGCATTTTGATTACTTATGATGATAGTACATTTTTTAAGTAAATTAAGGAATGGTTGTCAATTAAATTTGAAATGAAAGACTTGGAATAAATTGCAAACATTCTTGGAATTAAGATTTTTAGAGATTGTTCAAAAAGATTATTGTCATTTTCTAAAACAACATTTATTAAAAAATATTTGAACGGTTTTGTATGTAAGATTGAAAATTGATTGACAATCCTATTACTAAAGGCAAAGGCGTCAATAAGAAAATTTACCTATTAATGCCATGAGAAAGGGAATAAATGATGAAAGTTCCTTATTTTAGTAAAATTGGAAGTTCCATGCATGTAATAATGTGTATAAAATCAAATATTTGTTCAGCTATTAGAATGGTTATCAAATATTAGTCCACTCAAGGACAAGAATATTTTAAACTAATAAAGAGAATAAAGAGGCATTTAGTAGGTACTACTAGATATTCATTGTGTTAGTAAGATAACGATTCATGTATACAAAGTTAAACCAATTTATATTGGGGAGGAGATTTAAATGAAAGAAAAATTATGTCGAAATTTATTATCTTATTCAAAAATAATATCATGAAAAAGTAAGAAACAATTGCGCATTACATTATCCACAATAAAAGTTAAATTTATTGTGTTTTCAGCTATAGTATAGGAAGCTAAGTGGCTTAGACCATTCTTGATTAATTTGAGAATAATTAGAAGCAGTTTTGAACTAGTAACAATCAATTGTGATAGTCAAGTAGTGATTGTTTATCCTAAAAATTCCAAATACCATTGTAAAACCAACCATATATATTTAGTATAATTATGAAAAAAAATATAGTTATACAAGGAGAAGTTAAACATGATGTATATCTACATGATATATGGTAACAGATCTAATGTGAAAGCCATTTTCCTGAGATACATATATTAGGCATGTGAAGTCATTAAGTTTACTTAAATATTGACATGTAATTGATAAAAATTCAACATGTATTTTCACTTATTGTCTTGTTATGTTTAAATGTCAAATGAATGTTGATATTGTTTGACTATTTATCATTAGTGCTTTTAGAAAAGTGCATTTTATGTGAATTTTTTTTTCACATATAAGTCAAAAGTATATATTAGATAGATAAAAGATTAACCCTTTCATATGAGTAATTGCCTTTAGTATTTATAATGACTAAAGATAAGACAGATTTCTGATTTATTATCTAATTGATAATTGAGAGGAAAACTTAAACCATTAGTACCATCATAGATAAAGGATATAAAGGAAATTGGTTTGGGGTAACCAAATGGTCATTATATCTATCGTGAGTTACCATATATGAGTTTTCAAAGATGAATATTATAGTAGATAAATAAACTCAAGTCATACATTATGTATGTTTGACTTAGCATATGTATAGTATTATATAAATGAAAGACATACATAATGAAAGAGAATAAGTTAATATTGTATTATATGACCTGTATTATATGTTATAACGACTATAAAAGGATTAATATAAGTGATAAGATCTCAGCCTACATTACGTGAAATTTCATAAGTTAAAAGAAACCTTATCTTACTTTGATAACTCTTATCTAATTTTTTATAATTGAATTTAAAGTTTATTACTTTAGATTGTTATTGGAAAATAATGTAAAATATGATTTTATGGAACAATTACACAAAAGAAAATTAAATTGAATTCAAAAGAAAATTAAAAGTAAAGAGAGGTAATTTCTTATTGATGACTCGTATGAAAGGTATTCAAAGGTAACTACCGTCTTTTAAGTAGAGAATTAAATATAGCAATGATTCAATGGAATAAGAAAAAAATGATTCAATTTAATAAATGAGATCGAAAGAAAGTGAAAATGATAGGCATGACCTAAGGTATAGTATACTAATATTCATTTTTAAAGGATCAAATCATTTTAGTATAATTTTAAATAAGTTAATCTTTGATACTAATATTCATTAGTAAAATAAAACTTTTTAAAAGAAATTTAATAATAAGATTAAAATTATATTTTCCATAAAATTATTTGTATAATAAAAATTTATAATTGCATTATTAAATTATTAATGAGGATATTAATAACTTTTGCTATTTATTTTCCTCCCTTTTACTAATTCCAACTTGTAAAAATATTGTTATGAATATTGTATCGGTATCAATACCATATTTAATTATGATACAGTATGGTACTGGTACTGGTCAATATCAGGTATTGTATTGCATAATTTTTTAAAATAATATAATAGTCTCTAAATTTTATAAAACTATAAAATAGTCCTTCAATATATTTTACTTACAGTTTTTAACTTTACTTCAAACATTTTTCAAAAAATAATATTATAAATTTAATATAATAACAACTATTTCTTTATTCCTATTAATATTATTTTTCACATATTTTTATACACATAGTATCCAAAATTAATATAAGAAAAATATTGTCCAATTCAAAATTTTTAAATAAATAAGATATATCATTTAAAATCACAATTTGAAATAAATATTACTTAACAATTTATTTTTCAAATTTAATTTTCAATAAAATTTTTGTAATTTTATAATAGTTATAAAAATTCCAAAAATAAGCAATTTTGAATTTAATATTTAAATGTAAACATCCTTTTATTTTAAATAGAGTGTAATAATTCATTTCATTAATCAAATGAAAGAAAATTTAATAATTACATATATTGTTTAATTATATTATAAATATTATTTAATTTTTAAGCATTTCATTTTGTAACTCCAAAATTATTACTTGGACTCCTAGAATGGAAACTCATTTTTAACTTAGAACTTCAATATTTACCATGGCCATCCATTATTGAAACCTAAATAATTATGAGCCACTAGATTTAAGGTTTCTGCCAGTAATAGAAAATTTAGTAGTAGTGTAATACGTAGTAATTCACAGTATGTCACCTCCTTCACCTCTCGCACACCCTTAATTTGTCATATCCTTAAGTTTTTACACTTACCAATTGGGAGCCGTCTCCTTCAACTCTCACACACGTTAAGAGATTAAGTGAAGTTCTTTCACTTGATTAAAATTGTTCCAAATTCTCACACCCTTTAACCACTTTTGCTAATTTATCATTTGCTCCTTTTGATTGTTTTTTGGGTTTTTAACTCAAGCGAAGAAGCTTTAAAAAGATAGGAGAGCAAGTGAAAGGAAGTGGAAGTAGGTGGCATTTATGAAGAAGAAGGGGGGTTGGGTAACTTTTTATGTTTTCAATCAAGTCCTAGTACTCGACCATACTTGATGTACTAACCAGTACTAGTCGAAATGGTTAGTACATGTAGGTGTCATAAGTTAGTATGATACTAGCCATTTGTATGCTTTTTTAGTCAATATGATGCATTCAGGCTAGAACGATACAATGTCCAAAACCTTGTGTTGAAACATTCCCTCCCTTATATTCTCTTCTAAATCCTTACTCATAATTTGTCATTAATATACTTCCCGTATTTTAAGTCCAAAGATTTTTTATTGAAAAATAAATGCAGTCAACTAGGGTTATGAATACCAAGCCAGTCCTAATATGTACCATGTATGGTATCGTATCAGGCCTAAATACTAGTTGATACTAAGTTTATTGGATTGTATAGTCCATATCGACCAGTATTTAATGTACAAGGGCAAAAATATAAATATAAAATTTTATATAGACCAAAATGCAATATGTTAAAAATCTATAGAACATTGGTCGACTGGTCCTTTAGATAGGTTAACTAATAGTTAAAAAAATTAAGAACTAATTGACCGATGACTTCATAAAAATTTAAACATAGCAATTCATCGAACTCTTCTGTCTTTGCTTTTCCTCATCTCTCTCAATTCTCTTTGGTCCAAAGTTTTATATCTCTCATTATCCCTACAAATTTCATATATTTGAGTTCAAATCATCATACCCTCAGCTCACTCTAACAACCAAACTATTCCTCATAAAACCGAATCAATCACAAAATACACTCATTCATTTGACTCTTCAGTTCTTTCTCCTCTCCAACAATTTTTGAAGTTTCAACCAAATTTTTGCAAGTGGTAGGAAGTTTTAGTATCCTTTTTATGTTTAGATTCATTTTCATCAACAATTTGAAGAATTTCAATAAAAATTAGTAAATTTCTAAATTTTCAAATATGAAAATTTTCAATTTTGTTAAATTTTCAGGAAAATAGTTATCAATTAGTGGTTAATTCGCATTTTTCATAATTTTTAAAATTTATATAAGTTAAATCTCATATAAATGCATATAGATTTAATCAAATTTAGATTTAGATAGAATTAGGATTTCAAAATTAGAAATTTTTAATTTCTAGTGAAATTATGCAAAATTTTTCAAAATTAAATATATTCTCATGAAATTAAAAGTATAATTGAACTAGTAGAATCATCAATTATATGGGATTTTATCGAATTTAGATTTTTTCCAATTTGGGTATAAAGAAATTGGAGCTTTTTCAATTTCTAGTTAAATTATGAATTTAAAAAAATTAGATGCATTTCCATGAAATTAGAAGTATGATTGAGCTAGTAGAAATATCAATTGCATGTGATTTTGTTGAATTTAGATTTTCACCAATTTGGGCATATGGAAATTGAGGCTTTTTGAATTTATAGTGAAATTATGAAAAGTTTTTCAAATTTGAATATATTTCCATGAAATTGGAAGTAAGATTCCACTACTTGAATCATTAATTAAATATATATATAATGATTTATGTTTGTTTTCTAGTTACAATTAGTTTGTTATACTTAAAGCCTTAATGAATTGCATTATTTTTTATAGGTAAATAAAGGGAAGTTTAACTTTAAGTACTCTAATGATACTTCAATTCTTTTTGGGAGATTTGATGATCCAATATGGATTCATGAGAGAATTTTTCCCAGTACAAGAAACCAGATTATATACCTGTATCATAGGCAACATTTAAGTGGTGAGGGAATCATCATATTGAGGAGATATTTAACTAGAATTAAGGATGACGTGGAACCTTACAACAAGTTTAGCCACACTATAAGATATTAGATGAAAACTTCACTTAAAAAGTATCAAGTTGAGAATGATATAAGATAGAGATTGAATTTCGAAATTTCAAATGAAAGTTCATGTTGTAGTGGTGGACTTGATGGTGATGCAACTAATAATAGTGAAAATGTGACTCCTACCCAATAAGAAGGGTGTGATTCAGTTAAATTGATAAGTAAAAGAAGAAGGCTAGTTTTTTTAATTTTTACTCCAAGAACAACTCTTAAAGCTCAACTTCCAATTTGTATTACGCTACAAATAAGAGAAGCAGCTCATAATGTAGATATGACAATAGCTAGATGGTGGTATAATACAGGTGTATCATTCAATGCTACATAGTCTTATAATTTCCAACCTATAGTGGATGTTATTGCCTTTTATAATTTAGGATATAAAGTTCCTTCAATTGATGACTAGAAAAGTAAATTTTTGAGCAATTGTGCTATTGAAATGAAAAATTAATTAGAAGAAAGAAGAATGGCATAGGCTACTTATGGGTGTTTAATAATGCGTAATGATTGAATAAATTAAAGACAAGAGCCCATTATAAAATTTTTGATTTATTTTACTAAAGGTAATATGTTTTTTAAGTCTACTGATGCCTCTAGTTTGGTACGAAATAGTAACACTTTGTTTAAGATTTTTAAAGAAGTTATGAATAAGGCTGTAAGAAAGATTTACAATGTATAGAACACAGTGTTTCAAGATTTACAATCAATTTTTTATCCCTTCAGAGTTTTGTACAAATGAAGAAGGGGTTAGGTCTAATGTTTACAAGTGATAAATGGGTTAGCTCTTAACACGTAAGGTCCAAAGCCATATTAGAGTTCACAAAGATTATACTTAAAGACATTGAATTTTAATCCAATTATCTATCTATGATATAAGTTTTTTAGCCTTTCTTGAGATTTCTTCGTCTGACAAATAGTGATGATAAGCCTACTATAAGATATATTTATGATGCCATGGAGAAGGCGAAGGAATAAATAATGGTTAACTTGAATAATATATTTTCTTTATACATTCCCTTCCTTTTGGTCATTAATAACAAGTAGAAAATATTGTTTTACTCATCCTTATTTACTACTAGGGCATTCCTTAATCCAAGTGTCTATTTTAGACCTAATCTCAATAAGAAAGT
>JAOXYD010000005.1:9587164-9602158 GCA_028565735.1 Pinacopodium congolense | reverse complement strand
CGTAGGAAACTGGATAAAGGAAGGTCGAGAATCTTTTATTAGGCATTTGCTTATTTGCTAACATAAAACCAAAAGCTCTGTAACTTGCGTCAGCCAGCCTACACGTGATTTTGAAGTCTTCTTACATCACATCAAAATAATCCTCTAAATTATCTGTCAGAAACAAAAACATATTTATAGCCTTTTTATTGTGGTTTTCGATTTTTAATTTTAATTTTAATAAATATAAAATTAATAAAAATAATATAAAATTTAAAAAATATATTAATATAATATAAAAACTTAAAAAATAACACAAAAATTAATATAAATAACATAAAATTTAATTAATTAATATATATATATAAATCGTAAAATTATTCAAGTATACTTTTACTGTTAGCTAATATGATTAAACATATTAATATTCATTGAGTTTGTAGTAACTAAAGACTTTGAACTTTTACTCATTCTATCTAACGTAATAATCAATTTATATTCAACTAATCAAACGTAATCACTGTTGTTTCTTTTTTCTTTTCATAAGTTTTTAAAATTCAGCTTTATTTTACTTTTCTTAATCAGTGTAAAGAAACGAATTAGTTAAAGAAATGTTTGTTTCTAATTTTATTTTCATTTTTTATTTCTATTTTTTACATATAAAAATCTAAAATATAACATAAAAACTTAAAAACTTAAAAAATACAATTAAAATTGCAAAATAACAAATTAAAAATGACGGGAAAGAGCAAATAGTAAAAAATAAGAACTAAGAGGTATGAAAATTATACCAATTCTGTACGGATCTGGATCGTTGTGCATTGAAAATTCATATGCATATTTTAAGAAATTCCACATCTAATTTTAAATTATATTAATGAGTTTTATTTATTTTTAAATCTCTTTTCTTATTTATGTCTCTTTCTTGATATTCACTGTACTCACATCTAATGATTCTAGATATTTCTACAATCCACATAGATTTATTAAAAATAAAGTTATAAATATTCGTTTAATATTTTAGTTTCCTGTATTTTTTTAAAATGAATGTTTTATCATGTTTGTCCGTGCAACTTATTTGATGGATAGTCTTGAAATTTTGTCCTGTGAAATGTGCGGCCCACCAGCATGATAATAACGTTAGTGCTGAAACTTCTAATCAGTTGCAGATCGCAAGAGTTTCTGTGAGGTCACATTCCAATGAATTATCAAACCATTGACCGCACCGGATTTGCTATTTAAGTTCTAATAAATCTAAAAAAGAAAAAAATTATCCTTCATTAGATTATAGGTTCACTATTAAAAATATTTATATTTTAATAACATCTACGTTGGTGATGTCCTAATTTTTTAGGTAATTACTTGCCAAAAAAACAAAAAACACAAAAGGAAGTAATTATTTTAAAGACCAAATTAACAAGAATTACTTTTAAGAGAACAAAAAAATTACCCTAGTTGACTAAAGGGCGCGTTTGGTTCGACTTCGATTTTCAGATTTGATTTTTAAATTTTTTAAACACAAAAATCAATAAAGAACATCACAAAAATCGAAAAAAAAAAAACTATAATATAACACAAAAATTAAGACAGATAACATAAAAATCTATAAAAGCACACAAAAATTCAATACAAAATTAAAATTTATAAGAGAATATGGAATACAAAATCTAATGGTAATGTATGCATTTCATTGCACTAAGCAATAAAATCTTTAACTTTTTGGATTAGGTAGAAGCTTTTTCTCCTAGGGAGGATATTTAAACAATAACCACACAAAAAAAAAAAGAGAATGAAAATTGGGGATTTTAAGTTCAGAAGTTAGGAAAAATTTAAAACATGAGAAACAGTTAAATTACGAAGGAGAGGAGAGGGGGTTTACCTGTAACAGTAGGAGTCTGCGTTTGCCTCTGTTTCCTTTGGAGCACTTCCTTTCGGATCTCAAGCACAATAACACTTTCTTTCTTCTAATTCTATTTTTCTCGGTAAACAAACACTCTCGTTTCTTTTAAACTCATTCCTTCTTTGCTTAAAACTTAATCGTCTATACTGTTAAAACAAGATCGTCGCCCTCCTCTACCGCAAGTTTAAACCTTTTCTCGATCCGCTTTGATTTGCGCGTACTTCATCTCTCAGACCTAGGTAAAGCTCTCACTTTTTCGTCCCAAGAACATGTGAATTTGGATTGATGGAAAATGTTTGCTTTATGGGATTTTCTTTTTCTGGTTGTGCTTGTAACTGCGATTTTTCTTTTGCTCGGTCAAATGTTTTGGTTTTAGGTTTCTCAATCAAGTGTGATACTTGAGATCCAAATTCTTCTATCTTTTTGTTTTTAGTTTGTATCACTTCATTTACTGCTCAGTTCCATTGTTGATTTTTCTGACTACAGCCTTTAGTTACGATGTAAAACCAACAAGTTATTCGATTGGCTCGTTAATGAAACCCCCCGACTACTGGATTGCATTTAATAAGCGTTAGAAATAGCAATAAGCCTCTGTTATGCCAGTTACTGGGGGGCACCCTTGAAATCTGCAGAGAGAAATGTTGGAACGAATGATCATGCCATCAACGGAGGATAGAATAAGGTTGTAATAGCACATGTTTTCTTGGGCGCTTTTTACCCTTTTAAACTAGTAACTAAAATCCCTATTGGAAAATTTGCAAACAAGATTGTGAAGATTGACTAGATGTATTGCCATTGTGATTCTAGGTCTTTATTGATGATGATGGTGCATATCCAACTGCAATTCCTATGCGGGGGAACTTTTTTCAGTTAACTTTGTTCTGGTGGATCCTTGGCATTCAATCAGAACGCTAAGTGCTGGGACTAAATCCTTAAATAGATTGATTACTGGCCTGCAATGAAACAAATTGCTGATATTTCAATTTTTCAGAAAAAATGGTATTTGGTAGAATAGCTGATGTTTTTTCTTCCTTGACAACTCATATTGCGGCCTCTAAGTCGTCTACGGGTCCATACACGTCAACTGGCTTGGCACCTGCAGAAAGTACTGATCATGGGTTTGGCTTTTCCAGCTCTGTAAATAAGACCAGCTTGAGGCTTTCCTCTTCTCTCCAAGATTTCACATCATTTCATCATCTTGATCTTGAAGAAAGGGATCCGCATTTTGTAACTGACAGGAAACCTCATTTATTACAGAGAGAGAATGCTGGGTTGAGCTTCTCTAAGGAGAAAGCACTAGCAGGTGGAACCCCACTTGTGAGGAGGAAGTGTGTGCAAACGACCTTGACTCTGTTGTGCCTTCTGCTGATTGGCTTCCTAATATATTTGATTACCTTGTACGTTTATTCATATTGGTCTCAGGGGCAATCGAAATACTATGTTGTTCTTGATTGTGGAAGTACTGGAACTCGTGTATATGTATATGAGGCATCTGTTGATTCGAAGAAAGGTGGGAATTTACCTATTTCCCTAAAATCATACACTGAAGGTCTTTCAAGAAAGTCAAGTGGACGTGCATATGATCGCATGGAGACTGAACCTGGGTTGCATCTTTTGCTTCACAATACATCTGGTTTAAAGGGTGCTTTAAATCCACTTATTCGATGGGCTGAGAAACAAATCCCAGAACATGCACACAAGACTACCTCTGTTTTTCTTTATGCTACAGCTGGGGTTCGTAGACTGCCCAGTACAGATTCAAAATGGCTTCTGGACAAGGCACGATCCATATTGAACCAATCTCCTTTTGTTTGCCGCAGAGAATGGGTTAGGATTATAAGCGGCATGGAGGAAGCATACTATGGATGGATTGCTCTTAATTATCGCAAAGGTGTTCTGGGGGCCAAGCCTGAGAAACCAACATTTGGTGCACTTGATATGGGTGGCTCCTCACTGCAAGTTACTTTTGAGGGGAAGAAACATGCACGAAATGAAAATAGCTTAAACCTTAGAATTGGAGCTGTTAATCATCGTCTTAGCGCCTATTCTCTTCCAGGCTATGGTTTAAATGATGCATTTGACAAGACTGTTGGTCATCTTTTCAAAAGACTTCCCAGTGCAGATTTAGCAATGGGGAAAATAGAAGTTAAACACCCATGTTTACAGTCTGGCTACCAAGAACAATACAACTGTTTTCGCTGTGCTCTTGATCAACATGATAGTGCAAGTCCTGCTACTGAGGGAAGAAACCTGGGTAAAGGACTCAAGTCAGGGGCTAAAGTGCAGCTTATTGGTGCTCCAAATTGGGAAGAATGCACTTCACTTGCCAAAATTGCTATTAACTCGTCTGAATGGTCTGGTCAAGCTCAGGGAATTGACTGTGAGTTGCAACCTTGTGCTCTCCCCGACAGTTTGCCACGTCCTTATGGCCAGTTCTATGCCATATCTGGCTTCTTTGTGGTGTATAAGTTTTTTAATTTGACACAAGAAGCTACACTTGATGATGTTTTGAAGAAGGGTCAAGAGTTCTGTGAAAAGAATTGGGATGCCGCAAAGAACAGTGTTCCACCACAGCCTTTTATTGAACAATACTGCTTCAGGGCACCGTATATAGTGTTCCTTCTGAGAAAGGGTTTACACATCTCGGATAACCACATTATTATTGGTTCTGGAAGTATTACTTGGACATTTGGTGTTGCCCTGCAAGAAGCTGGAAAAGCATTTTCTGCTAGATTGAAGCTTCATAGTTATGAAGTACTCCAAATGAAGATACATCCAGTTGCTTTGCTTACCATTTTGTTTATTTCATTGATTTTGCTAATTTGTGCATTATCGTGGGTTGGCAATTGGATGCCTCGAATTTTCCGGAGATCATATCTTCCGCTTTTCAGGCATAACAGTGCATCTGCCTCATCTGTTCTCAGTATCCCGTCTCCTTTCCGGTTTCAGCGATGGAGTCCTATTAACTCTGGTATTGCTATGCTTATAACATCTGATTTAGTATAACTCAGACATGTTAGGTTAGTGATGATGTTTGGTACTCGGTGGACATACCCCATTAATGTTTAGCACGGATAAGGCCTTGGTGAAAACTTTGACTCCATCTACTTATGATCAATTTGTTAACTTCGCCCTTTTTGTAACTGATTTAGCTTAGATTATTACTTTTGTTAGATGTGTACTCTTTGCTTGACTTTATAGATAAACAAGGTTGCATTTCAGGGGACGGAAGGGTCAAGATGCCACTTAGTCCAACAGTTGCGGGTAGCCATCAAAGGCCATTTGGCTTGGGCCATGGGCTTGGTGGTAGCAGTGTCCAGCTTATGGAGTCTTCTTTATATCCGTCAACCAGTGGCGTTTCGCATAGTTATTCTGCAAACAGCTTGGGACAGATTAGTGAGAGTAGTGGCATGGGTTACATCTGGTCTCCGCACAGAAGTCAGATGAGCCTTCAAAGTAGGAGATCACAATCTCGAGAAGACCTCAATTTGTCTCTGGCTGAGGCACACATCGCCAAGGTTTAGGGTATAGTCAATCTTTTAATTATGGTACTATCACTTCTTTCTTTACCAAACTACAGAACTTCATGACCTAAATTTTAACCTATAGTTTTGCTTTATCTCGGTCTTTAACATTCTTTTGTAGCATAGAGAACTTGGACTAAAACAATTAATCAGAGTTAGATTCTTTGTTCTTCTTTGGCATTTTGCCCCTCTCTCCCCTCTCGTTTCTTTATCCCTCAAATTTTACTTTCTGCAAATTAAATGACATGCTTCTATGAAATGTTCTTGACAGTGGTTGCCTTAAGAGCCTATTTCTGAACAGCAATTAGAATTAAGAGATTAAAACGGATGTAGAGACGCATGCGTCAGTGGATGACTTGTATGATTAGATCGTGTGGTTCATAATTATTTTGCAACTCAGCTACCTAGCATGTCTGGTTATTTTGCGATTGGACTATCCTAAATCAAAGGTAACGGTTCAAACCATGTGTATTTTAGATCATCATATCTTTTTAAGGATGTTAGTGATTAGCTCATCGACTCTATTGAATTATATTACGCTTACCACTCTAAATAAATTTAAAAAAAACTAAATTTAAACTGCCCCTGCACAATAAATGTAATTTATTTTCATGTTGTATAATCGTCAGTTGGTTACATGAAATATACATACGGGTTGCTTAAAAATAAAGAAGAATAAAAAAGAAAAGAACAGTATTTTGTTTAAAGAAAGGAAACATCAGTATTTTCAGTTATTTCCGTTGATACTTGTTCATGTTTTGAATTGTAAGAAATTCCTTCCATTTTCTTTTAACTAAAGGTGATTCATGCATAACTGTTAGTATTAAGCTGCTCAATTACTGCCTCCACCTAAGTGCATTACTTGGTCTAATTAATAGTCTGTCTAAAACGTGTATGACTTTGCCTCGTTCCAGAAAAGTTTCTGGTCAATATAACCATAGAGTACGCAATAGAAAATGGAGCTTTGGGAAGGCAAAAAGATCCTCCCATAGGAGTGAGGGAGTGTGGCATATTAGGAAACATATTCCCTCTGATCATAAGCATTAAGTTGTAATGGATTCTTGTATGGGTTATAAATTGAAGTATGTTACAACTCTTGCGGTTTCCATTTGTGTCGGGTGCGATTCTGGACATTATGAATGGTTTAGTCATGCTGGATTAAAAAATGCTCCTTAAATATTTTAATGAAAAATAGATAATATTTTTAAATATTATAATTTTATTCATTTGTATAGCAACGATATCTTAATTATTAAAATGCTCCTTAAATATTTTAATGAAAAATAGATAATATTTTTAAATATTATAATTTTATTCATTTGTATAGCACCGATATCTTAATTGTTAGTAATGATAATATATTTATTCACTTAAATAAATTTTCTGACATATTTTATTAAAATGAACTAGTTTTATTTGAGAAAAAGGCTAAAACATGTTAAACGGAGATAGAATTTTTTGGTATAGAATTTGATGGAAAAGGAATTAAACTTCAACTACATATATTTGAAAAAATTTCTCAATTTTTTGATAAACTACTTAATAAAAAATAAGTTCAAAGTTTTTTAGATGTATTAATTTATGTTTAAGTTTTTTTATTGTTTTTTAATTTATATTTCTTATTTTTGTGTTTTTATTTTTTATAAAAAGAAAAACGAAAACATATTTAGTTGATATTGGTAACAAAAAAAACAAAACATAAAAATATGTTTAGTTGAGATTTGTGATAAAAAACTAATTTATTAATGATAAATAAATATGAAATAAATTTAAATTAATAAATTAAAACACTTTTATACACCTTAAGAATATATTATTAGTTAATATATTATATTAATTATTTAATATAAAAAAATCTATTTACGAAATCTGTTTTCAAAATGTAGAAATACAAAATTATTTTATTTCTCTATTTCTATTTTTGTAAATAGAAAAATAAAATAGAATACAATTAAACGTCTTTTTTTATTTCTCTATTTTTAAAAATAAAAATAGAAATAAGAAGTGTAACCAAATAGGCCCTAAAGTTTTATGTTCTTCATTACCTACATTATTTTTACCTTTTGATATTGATGACTTAATTCTTGAAACAAATGCATCAGATTATATATGGAGTGGTGTGCTAAAAAAATAAATTATGATGATACTAAGAATGAATTTATTTGCAGATACACATCTAGTACTTTTACTGAGACACGATAGAGATATTATATTAATGAAAAAGAATTACTTGTCGTTGTAAAAGATTATCAAAAGTTTGATTACTTTTTATTCCCTAAAATATTTTTATTAAGAACAAGTAATACATAAGTAAAAGAGTTTATCCAAAATAATCTACCTTCAAAATCAGAATATATTAGATGGCAAACACTACTTGTTGAATATACCTTTGCTATTGACGTTGTTAAATTTTACAAAAATGTTGTAGCAGATTTCTTAGAGCATGTTTGGTTTAAATTTATGTTTTTATGTTTAGTTTTTTTTTGTATGTTTTCATTGGGTTTTTTTATGTGTGTTTTTTTAGTTTTTGTATTATTTTTTTATTTTTGTACTGCATTAGTGTATTTTTTTTGGTAGTTTTTAAAATTTCTGTGATTAGAAAAATAAGAAATCAAAACTAAAAACTAAAACCCAACTAAACATTTCCTTAATTAGGCATGTATACTCTCAGCATTAAAGAGCATATTTTTCATATAGTTAATCCAATGCTTGAAAATATTGATATATGTCAAGAATTGGTTAAAAATTTGCTATCTGTGGCACAATTCCCCTCAATAGCTAAAGAAGTGTTAAAGATCATATTATCATTTTACAACATTTGTCAAGTTAAGCTAAATAATTATGATTACTTTGATTAAAAGCTCTATGGCTTAATCAACAAAGCCAAGATACTAGAGGATTTAACCTCTTCTGGGGCATCATCTTCATAGATGAAAAAAAACCTAAGGTCAACAGCCTTAATAAGTTGGTTTAAAAACTATTAATGATGTCATTTCTCTAAGATCGAATATTACCCAAAAAATGACCATTCAAAGAAATGATATCATAGATAGATTGGCCAATAGCCATCCCGCTATTTAGGCACATTCCGAGATAATGAGAGAATTATATTCTCTACAGAATACCGACACTTATTATATAGATTTCTCATAAATTTATCCTAGACTAATTTTTTTTACAAGGAGCAAATCCTCAATTGGTCAGAGACTGGTATGATTTTGGCTTCATAAATTCGATATATTTGACAAATTCTGAGTGCCAAAAATTTCCAAATTACCTTAATGGATTTGAGTTAGAGTAAAGGGTTATTATGCAAATAATCCCTCCATTACTCGAAAAGATATTTTAATGCTAAAGATGTTATTTGCAGGACCGACATTTTTCTAAAGAGGAATGATATGTTGCTTATCATTTTATCACTCTCAGAAGGGATGAACAATTTGGAATTATTGTGGATACCAGTTTGAGAAAATACTTTTCAAAATATACAGAATATGAGACCTATTATAGCAAAGGCATTAGTATGTCAATGATTATTATTGGAATGGAAGCTGCTTTAAAAAAAGTTTTTAAACATATGCTAATAAAACACCTATTCCTCTATTATGATAACCTTTGCAAAAAGGACTCCTCTAGCATTAGATAACTTTTTACAATCAAAGATAAACATGATTGAATGTGGACATATCAAATCAAGGCCAAAAGTGGTAAAAAGATTCTACCAGCTAAGAAAGCACAAGCTCAACATATGTTCAGCTTACAAGTGGAGATAAAGGTTAAGGAAAAGCTAAAGATTCCAAAGTGATCACTTTTAGTGACAGATCGAAAGATTGATAATGCAACCCCTAATAAGCACTGTGAAGCATCTTTAAAGATAAGATAATGTTGTATACAACTCTCAAAAGTAGATTCCACTTATAATAGAGACAACAAAATGTTTGTATAACTTTGAAGTTTGAATTTCAAGTCTGTGCCTATAAATAAGCTCTCAATTGAGCATAAGGGCATCAAACCAATGTATTAAATACCGTACCAGTACCGAATTGGTCCTGAAAACAGTATTGTACCGGTACCGGTTAATGCCGGTACCGTTTCGGATAATTATTTAAAATTATAAATTAATTTATAAATTTTATAAAATTTACAAAATATTTTATAAATATATTATATTATGTAGTTTTTAACTTAACTTTAAAATTAAAAAGACCAAAATACAAAATTTTTCTTTAAAAAAATTTTTAAAATTTTTATTTATTTTTTTTTCAGTACCAGCCGGTATTTGAATCTGGTACCGATTTCAACGGTTTTGTACCATTTTCCGGCCGGTACGGTATGAAACCAAAAACCATGCATCAAACACTTCTTATGTAACTCTTGTTTGTAATCTTCTCTATGAAATAAAATCTCTCTTTGTGCCCACACAGTTCTTAGTTTCCCTATTAACTCTTTTTCTTTTAAAATAACCATCATTTCCTTTCTTCCTGTTCTTAGTCTACGCCTCAAGGTAGAAAATGAATTAAGTTTGTGATGGTCTATACTGAAGGAACGTTAAAGTTAGTTGCCTTGACTTAAGTTTAGAGTTAGAATGCCTATTAAAAGACCCAATAAGTACCTAGTGTAGATTTGGTCAAAGGCTAAGAATAAGATATGGAAGCGTATTAGACCTTTGTTTTTAATACAACAAGGTTTAATATAGAAACCTTGAATTTATGCTATAAACTCTTTTAGAATGATGACTTATTTTTTGGATAAATTTACATATGGACTTCCTAGAATCAATTTGGATTTGATGTCATCAATAAATTAAATAATCTTAGCCTTGTTTCAACAAGTTGTTGATTTAATCATAGAAACCGATGATCTATATGATGAAGATTTATTAATAATTACTATAAAGCTTGATATTATTTGTAGTCTTGATAAATTAAAAGCATTTGTGTCGTGATGCAATTATGAAGTTTTCCTATTACAAGTATAATAAATACCCAGTCACAATAAATGAGATCTATTATTCTCACTAAAATTCGACTCACTTGATTAGATTTATAATTGAGCCCTTTTTATTATATTTAATCTAGATCAAATTTAATTTTTTTAGCCTTAAACTTTAATATTAGTTATTAATGAATGTCTAATCTTAAAGAGAAATTACTAACAATCTCTCTCTTGGACAAACATTAAGTATCACATCAATAAAGATGAATCAAAGATAGGCTAAGTAAACAAAATTTAATCCAAAGACAAGTAAAGTTCAACATTTTGTCCTGAAAGACTTTTGATATAGGGAAGCACCAGGTACATGCATTATATACGACATAGATTCAATACAGTCATGTATATTTAATACCTCACTAATATGAATGAGAAAATGGATTGTAGCAAATAACATAATAACCAAATGTTCAAAAATGCGCTAAGTTTTGTTTTTCAATCTCAATTTTTCTGAACTATATTACATTATAGAAATATATTTTCTTTGATTGTATGTAAAATTGTATTAGAGATAAACGGTATAAGATAAAGCCTTATATCCCTATTGTATGGGTCTAAACCTTATATCCCTTTTTATGGGATTTGACCCTAACATCCTTCTAGGTCTTAACAATCTGTATATCTCTAGATATCTATAGATGTCAAGACATATAACATAAAGGCCATACTGTACATATGCCATATGAGTTGTAAAATGCATAAGATTGACATCAATCTTAAGAATTTTACTTGTATTATGACAATGTATAATGATTTATATGATTGAAAACTAAATGGTGATTGTTATATATATATATATATATATAATATCAATGCAGTCGTAATATATGAAAACATATATTATTCATGGAGTAAAAATACAATGATCCCTAACTAATACTATGAAAGGACCTCGACACACCTATATTAGAAATATGTCACTTAAAGACATTGGGTTAAAGTCCCTTAGTTAAAGGTTTAGCCAACATATGCTTAGTCATAATATACTCTACTACAATGTTATCTTCTTATAAAAGTTACTTTATAGTCAAATACTTGACCTCTAAGTAGTTAAACCATATTATATTTTTATTATTGTTATTGAACAACATTGTAGAAAGATTTTTATAATATAACCATATGGGTCCAGCCACTGAGTCAACCATAGATAGTTTTGAAATCATATTCCTTAAATAAACTACGTTTGAAGCAACCTCATGACATGTAACAAACTTAGTTTGCATAATAGAAGAGGTCATAAGTGTTTGTTTGACAATTTTTTTATGAAGTAGCATCATTTGTTTACATAAAAATATAATATGATGTAGAATTCCTATCATCTAATCACATAGAAAAATCCGAACCTGTATATTCAATCAGATCCAAATTCTTAACTTTTCTTTACAAAAGTATATAATCTTAGTACCCTGTAACTATCTAAAAACTATATGACTACATTTCAGTGGTCCATAGCTAGACTAGATCAATACATACCTAATAGTCCAATGATGAATACAATATTCGGTCTAGTATACACCTAAACATATATCAGACTATCCACTTCACTATAATATGAAATATTCTTCATGGCATCTCCCTCGATCTCATTCTTTGAACATTGTGTTAAATATATTTTTTCTTTATGGTAGACTGATATTACATAAGATTTACAATTTTTTATACTAAAACTTTGCAATATTCACTCAATATATACCTTTTGAAAAAGACACAATGGTTTTAAGAACTATTCCAATGGATCAGAATACCAAATATGAAAGATGCTTTATTAATATCTTTCATATAAAAACATTTGGATAATAATTTCTTATCCTTATACAACATGTCTAAATCATTTGATGTGAGTAAGATATTATTTATATATAAAAGTAGAAAAATGACTCTGCACACCTTATTTTGTAATATAAGCTCCTCTTTACTTTATTTTCTGCGAAGTCAAATTAAGTAATCACCTCATTAATTTTCGAATACCACTATCCAGAGTCTTATTTCAATTCGTATATTGATTTCCTAAATGTATAAACCAAATGACTTTTACTATCTTTCTGAAACCCTTTAAGTTGTTTCGTATAGACCTTCTCGTAAAGGTCTCCATTAAAAAGGAGGTTTTAACATCCATCTTATATAACTTCATATTATAATGACCTACTAATGTCATAATTAATCTGAATGCATCCTTAGAGGATATATAAGAGAAAATGACATTAAGTCAATACCTTCTCTTTGAGTGAAACCTTTGGTAACTAATCTGACTTTAAATAACTAAACTTTATGTTAAGAGTCTGCTTTGATCTTATAAACTCATTTGTAGCCAATAGGTTTAGAGTTATAAGGTAAATAAAAAAATTTCCATATTTGATTATGCTTTAAGGACTGCATCTCATCCTCATTATATCTAGCCATAAATTTGTATGAGAACTAAAAATAACTTTTGTAAAAGTAAATGAATCTACCATATGACCAATTTCATAGTCATCTCTCCCAAATAAACAATATAATTAAATGATATAGCAGGTCTCCTCACCTTAGTGGAACTCCTTAATGGCACTTATTCAAATTAATCTTGTGCTATAGGAACCTTACGCTATACCTATATGGGTTCCTGGTCGTGTATTAGGATGACACTAAGTTTAACATTCATTAATTCAAATTGGATAGATGCAGGATAAAAAACTATAATATGTTGAACATTGCTTCCATATGGAATATTAGAGTGACATGCCTCATTAGACATATCACGCTCTAGAAATTTAATTGTTTGTGACTTCATTATTTTAAATTATCCCTCACTATAATAAAATATGTAACCTTTACAGTATTCTGAATATCTTATAAAATAGCAAAGTGCAAAATGAGAATCTAATTTACTTTCATAAGAATTATGTAGTCCTAATTTAGTAGGGCAACCCTAAATATGGAATTGTGAGAGATTTCCACACTTTTCAAAGATTAAATGGTGTTTTGGAAATGGCAAAAGGGTCATATAAACCCTTAGATTTTCACCAATATTCAGGTCAGACCCTAACGTTTCAGAGCGTTAAAAAAGAACCCTAATGTTTCAAAAACGTTTAAAAAGAACCTTAACGTTTCAAAAACGTTTAAAGACAACCCTGGTCAAACTGCCGTTAAGTCAACCCGTTAAATGTCTGATTAGCACGAAAATCTACGGGACTCATATGCCACGTGGTACATTTTTTTAAAACAATTTCCATGTGGGTCCCACATTGCCACGTCAGCTGTCACGTGGCATGTGGGACCACACACGTGTCCCAATCAGAGAGCGCCACGTGGCTGTTGGTTATTAACTTCCTAAATTACGTTAAATACAGGTTGTGTTGCATAAGAACGCCACTTCTGAGGATAGCACAATTGGGAAGACAATTGTCTTACTTGATGCAGGTCCCGAGTTCGATCCGCGCGGGTGTCATGTGTCTGTCATCCTTTATTCCAAAACGACGTCATTTTGGCAGCAGCAATGACAAACAAACAACGCCCACGCAGATCGAACTCAAGACCTGTCCTGTGCAGGCACGCCACTTTACCATCCTTTTATAGCTACTTTGCTGTAATAATATGTACAACAGTTATATTTAAAGAGTTAATATAGAAGTTAATAACCAACAGCCATGTGGCGCTCTTTGATTGGGACACGTGTGTGGTCCCAAATGCCACGTGGCAGCTGACGTGGCAATGTGGGACCCACATAGAAATTGTTTTAAAAAAATATACCACGTAGCAGTGCCACGTGGCATGTGGGTCTCGCAGATTTTCGTGCCAATAAGATTGCACCACGTGGCACTGCCATGTGGCATTTAACGGGTTGACTTAACGGCAGTTTGACCAGGTTGTCTTTGAACGTTTTTGAAATGTTAAGGTTCTTTTTAAACATTTTTGAAACGTTAGGGTTCTTTTTGAACGCTTTGAAACGTTAGGGTCTGACCTGAATATTGGTGAAAACCTTAGGGTTTATATGACCCTTTTGCCTTTGGAAATAGATTTACTTGGAACTAGATTCAAAATGTATAAATCTATTCTTGTAACCTTACCTAAAAGGTAATTTGGAAGGTTAGTCATACTTTACAAGCTCTTCATCATTTCTTATAAGGTGTGATTTTGCCTCTCAGCTGCACCATTTTATTTAGAACTACCACGTGTAGTAAACTTAGTCACTGTTCCATAATTTTCTAAAAATTTGGTAAACGAATGTTTCTCTTGTCTTGAAATCTCATGTCTATTATAATTCTCACTTCCATGATCAGATGATTTATTTTTTCAATTGGTTTTCGACTTCAATCTTAAAGATCTTGAGCTTATCAAGAGCTTTAGGCTTTTCTTTAATTAAGAACAAATATTTATATTAGAAAAAATAATCAATAAATATAACAAAATATATGAATTCATAAATGGTGGATGAAAAAGGATTGTAAGGAACTACAGATATCAGTATGAATAATGTATAATAAACCAAAACTACAAATATCTTGTTTATTCTTTGTTTTAGTCATTTTACCTTACAACAATCAATACATGTCTCTAAATCTATAAAATCAAAAGTTGGTAGAGTGTTTTTCATTATTAATCTCTCAAATCTTACTTTAGAAA